>JZKD02S0657792.1:149289-173883 GCA_000966675.3 Picea glauca
GGAACAATAAATTAATTAAGGAGGCAAAATTCTATGAAAAATCGTAACTTCGAAAAAGTAAATGGTAAAAAACATTTTTAAGATTGAAAGAAGCATGAAAAATGACTAAAAAAGGTGTTGAATAAAAACAATATATATATATATTTAGAAAAAATTGAAAATAGATGAAAAATGAGCATTTAAAAAAATAATGTGGAAACATTGTGGATCGAAAAATTTAAAATATCAAAAATCAGCTACAAACAGAGACGGGGTGCTACCGGTAGCACCATTTTTAAAAATGAGGTAAAAAATTGGACCCCCCAAAAAACGAGAACTTTAGAGAGTTCTCGTTAAGTTGGTAACTATGGCAGAGAGATTGGTGGGTGGTGGAATATGCCACCAAATCTGGTGGAATCGCCGCCAGATTTGGAGGAGTCCCATTAATATATATATATATGGTTGTTGGGAATCATTGGGAATTTTCCCACTACCACGTGGAAACCCATGACTGGGCCACATGGCAGCCAAACATTGGCCCATGTCACCTCCTTGTACAGTCACATGTTTGCCACGTCAGCCTGCCACATGTTGTACTGATGCCACATCATCCTGCCACATATTGTATGGATGCCACATGTCATGTACGGACTGCCACATGGCATGTTTTCATTGGTCCACATGTCGTATTGAAAATTCCAAAAATGAGTGAAATGTTGCAGCCTCTGGTGTTGCCATGTCATCATGTTGATGTCATCATGACATATGTCACTCTCTACACTTGCCACGTATATTGTATGGATGGTGACATCATTCGTACTAATGCTGACATCAGCAGTATGAATGTTGACTCATACCCGATGACTGGGATAGATTGACCAAAACTTTGACCGTGAATATATTTCAATTCATAACTTTGTTTGATGATCTTTTTGCATCGTTAGAAATCTTACGACGTGCTCTTCACGATCATGCCATTTTCACTAAGTTTTGGTAACTTTGAATTTTCTCCCTTTCTATGTCTACTAAAGCCATTCTGAGTGTCCTGAGTTGCTTATGTGAGTTCGGAGTTGTTCTTAGCCTTCTCTAAATCCTTTTTGGATCATGATCTATGGAGATCCATGTTGTAGTTGTGATGAACATAGGAAAGAATCTGATCCCATGTACCCAGATTCTTAGAGTTATACATGAGCAGGATGTGCACAATCGTCTGATTGACAACCTTTGTTTGGCCATTGATTTGAGGGTGGAAGGTAGTGGATTTAGTGAGCTTCGTGTCCAATAGTGACTAGAGACTCAACCAAAATGTATTGAGGAACCTGTTTTCTCGATCAGAGATGATGGTCTGTGGTATCCCAAAATGGACCCACACTTGTTCGAAGAAGAGCTTGGCAGTATCTGTCGATGCGATGCTCTTCTAGTAGGTTGTGAGAATGACCATCTTTGAAAACCTATCAACCACCACAAATACGTAATCATTTCCTTGCTTGGTGGATGGAAGGCCAGACATGTAATCCATCGAGATGGATTCCCAAGGCCTCTCAAGAGTAGGAAGAGGGGTGTATAACCCTTAATTCTTTATGGTTGGCTTGGAAATGGCACAAGAAATGCAATATCTTATATGCTTGTTGAAGTGTTGTCAAAGTTTTGGCTAATAAAAATGTTTCTGTAGAAAAACCATAGTTTTATCCATGCTAAAATGTCCTTCCATATGACTGTAGAAATCCTCCCAAATCACCTTTGCACGCTCGCTTGTAGGAACACAGAGATGGCCCATATGGCATAACAGTCCATCATGAATGTGAAAATCGATGGCATTCACGTGTGTACCCAAGAGTTGATAGGTGGTGGCAAAGTCAGGATCTCATTGATAAAGTTGGGGCCACTCAAATGCCTCATGCCCATAGGAATGGAGCATGGTGGTGAGTGCATCCATGGGAGGTTGATTGAGGAAGTCAGCGACATGATTTGTGCTCCTTGTCTTACACTTGATGTTGAGATGGAACTTTTGCAGGTATGTGGACCACTTTTGATGGCAGTCGTTCTGCAACTTCCTTTGTGTTTGTATGAACTGTAGAGGCTTGTGATCAGTGTGGATGAGTGTCTCCTTTCCCAGAATGTAATGTTTCCATTGACAACAGGCTTGCACAATGGAATACATTTCCTTGTCATAGGTGGGGTATTTCTGGATTGTATCTGAGAGCTTCTCACTATGGTATGCTATGTTGAGTATGTGTTATATTCTTTGCATGTGTGTGTGTGGGTGCGTCAGATTCGACAACTGCATATGATGATCCTAACTTCCTTCTCTCTTTGTGTCGTGTGCATCGGGCACTTTCCTGGGGGGCCTGGGGGGGCAGGTTTATCCCCCTGGTTACGCACAACGTTTAGGGCAGCGCCCTGAAATATTTTTGGGTGATTTTTTCTATTTTAGCGAATTTTTCTATTTTTAGCAGTTTTCTAAATTAATCTCGGATTAAGGGATTAGGGTTTGGGTAGCTACGGAATACCTAAAATATTGTATATATTGTATGTTGAATGGTGAAATTAATACAATGAAGAGTTGAAAGGTGCGGCACCAAGGAAGGTTGGTTTTCTCCCAGTTTAGGATTTCTGGCGTAAATCTATGTGTACTATGTGTATGATCCATTTATTAATTTTTGTTTTTCTTAAGAATTTGTATGCATTTCTTTACTTCACGGGCTTAAAAACATACATGTAGTATCAGAGCTCTTTTTTTTCTTTAGGAGGATGCCTTTGTTGCTAACGGTTTGGCTCAGTATTGATAGATCAAGCTTATATTGGGTCTGTGATAAACCTAGGTTCAGTGGGAGATTTTGCAATGGTGATTCAAGTGTAGAAAAAGGAATGGTGAGCTCTTTTAGAATCTAGATAGAGAAGTTCAATGGTAAAAAATTTGATCTATGGAATCTCAATATGGAGGACCTTCTTGTAGAAAAAGAATAATGGATTGTTGTGGATCTTGGTACATAGCCTACTGATACGCAATTTACTGGCACACAATACTCTGGTACACAACCTACTAGTACAAAAACTACTAGTACACAACCTACTGGTATGTCAAAGGAATATTGGGAGAAGTTGGATAGAAGAGCAAGGAGTATTATTTGACTCTTCCTGGAATATTCGGTGTTATTGAATGCCTCAGGAGAATCTACAGCCAAGGAACTATGGAATAAGTTAGGAAATTTGTATCAATCAAAGTCCCTGGTAAACAAGTTGTTTCTTTGAAACAAGTTGTATCATCTTAGGATGGAAGATGGAGATTATGTGATAGAACATATAAATGCCTTTAATACTCTGGTAATTCAACTTGTCTCTATTAATATTACGATTGCAGAAGAAGATAAGTGTATTACTTTGGTATGTTATTTTCCATACTCTTGGGACAATCTGGTCGTAGCAATTGGCATTACCACTCAATCTACATTGAAGTATGAGGATGTAGTTTCATCCTTGTTATATGGAGAGATGAGGTGGAAAAGCATGGATAGTCAAAGAACAGATGATTTATTTGTAAGAGTTTGTGCCCAATATAGGAAACCTGGTAAGTCTTTGGGAGGGGAGATCTAAATCTACAGGTAGATCTAAGTTGCCAGTAAAATATTTGAGGAAATGTTGGAAGTGTGGTCAAACAGGGCATTATAAGAAATATTGCAAGTCTAAGAAGGTTGATAAACCAAAGGGATCTTATAATACCTCTCCCACAGAGGAAAAAATCTCCACTGAAGAAGGAGGTGATGCTTACCTTGCATCTATAGGTACACATTCATACCGTGGTGTATGGTTGATCGACTCAGGTGTGTCATATCATATGACTCTTCATAGGGAGTGGTTCTATGAATATGAAAAATATGATGGTGGTTATGTATTCATAGGAGATGACTCAATGGCCAAAATCATGGGATGTGGAAGGGTTAAGTTGTTGCTAAAAGAAGGAAGGATTAGAACTCTCCCTGGGGTTCTGCACATTAAAAAACTAGTCAGGACCCTAATATCTGTAAGCAAGTTGGATGATGCAGGAGTGGATATTGTATTGGGAAAGGGAACTTTCAAGATGGTATGATGAGAAATGGTGTTGATGAGAGGAGTTCGGTGTGGAACTTTGTGTAAGTTGTTGGGAAGAACTTATACTAATGGGTGTAACAGTGTTTTTTTCCATGAGCATAGAAATAAAGAAGACAAGACCAATATTGTCCCTGGAAAGAAGACCATGTTGTGGCATCAAAGACTGGGGCATATTGGAGAAAAGGGCCTTCGAACACTACACGGTAAAGGTATTGTTGAAGGTATGTCTAATTACACTCTGGATTTTGAATTTTGTGAACATTTCATATATAGTAAATAGAATCAAGTAATATTTCCATCTGGTGCTACAAGAGCAAAGTGGATCTTAGAGTTGATACACAGTGATGTGTTTGGACCTGTGCATGTTCCATCACTAGGAAAATTTGTGTATTATGTTTCATTCATAGATGACTTATCAAGGAACAAATGGAATTATTTTCTTAGAAATAAATATGAGGTATTTGATAAATTTAAAGAGATTAAGGCTCTGGTAGAAAATCAAACAGAGGGAAAATAAAGGTATTTAGGATAGATAATGGTGGAGAATTCTACATAAATGAATTCAAAGAATTCTATAAGAAGTGTGGTATAGAAAGGCAGAAGACTACTCCATACACACCTCAGCAAAATGGAGTTGCAGAAAGGATGAACATGACACTGATGGAAAAAACAAGGAACATGCTTAATGATGCCAAGTTAGGACAATAATTATGGGCAGAGGCAGTGGGCACAACATGCTACCTGGTCAATCGATCACCCTCATTAGCGGTGGATGATAAAACTCCACATGAGGTATGGGCTGGTAAGAAACCATCTCTTGAACATCTCAGAGTGTTTGGTTGTGATACTTATGTACATGTTCCAAAGGAAAATATGAGTAGGCTGCGTAATAAAGATGAAAAGTGTATCCTTATTGGTTATAAATATGGTGTGAAAGGTTGTAAGCTTTGGAACCCAAAAACCAAGAAGATTGTTTATAGTCAGGATGTTGTTTTTAGAGAGGTGAAAGATGTTCCCAAACATGAATTCTTACCAAGGCAAGAAGAACCTGAGAAAATAGAGTTTGATTTGGACGATGCAAAATCTGAATCAACCAAAGAAGATGAAGAAGAAGAAGAAGAAGAAGAACCTCATACCCCATAATTGAGGATATCGGTGAGGGAAAGAAGGCAACTAGAAAGGTATAGTCCACCTGATTTTCATTCTAATTTTTCTTTATCTATTATTGTTGATGATCCTAGAACTGTAAGGGAAGTATTGAATTCAGAGGATAGTAAACTATGAAAGAAGGCCATTGTTGAAGAAATGGATGCCTTGGATAAGAATGAGGCATGGGATCTAGTTGAGTTTCCAGCTGGAAGAAAATTTGTTGGTAGAAAATGGTTGTTTAAGAAGAATTTTAATGCAGAAGGAAAAATGGAGAAACACAAAGCTCGATTAGTAGCAAAAGGTTATTCCCAGGTATAGGAAATTGACTTTCGTGATATTTGTTCTCCAGTTGCCAAGTTAACTTATATTAGATTTATTTTATCTATTGATGTTGCTTTTGATCTTGAAGTGGAACAGATGGATGTGAAGATAATATTCCTACATGGGGATCTGGAAGAAGAAATCTACATGAAGCAGCCAGAAGGCTTTGTAGTGATAGGAAAGAAAGAGCTGGTCTATAAGCTAAATAAGTCACTATATGGTTTGAAGCAATCACCTAGGATGTGGTACAAAAATTTTGACACATACATCCTTGGACTGGGATTTGTGATAAGAAGGGTTGATCATTGTGTATATTCCAATCAGGTTGGCAATCACTTCATTTATATAGTTTTGTATGTTGATGACATGTTGTTGGTAGGAAATAACATGGATGTTATCAAGGAGGTGAAATCGTAGCTATCCTCCAAATTTGACATGAAGGATATTGGTGTTTCTAACTTCATTCTAGGAATGGAGATTAAAAGAAATCATGCAAACAGGAAACTCTGGTTGAATCAGAGAAAATATGTTGAGACGATATTGCATAGGTTGAATATGCATGGAAGTAAACCAGTCAAAGTTATTATTCCTATAGGTGTAAATTTATCTGCAGATGAATGTCCCAAGACACATGAAGAAGAAGAGGACATGTCCCATGTTCTGTATATCAGTGAAGTTGGAAGTTTGATGTATGTAATGGTCTGTACTAGACCATACATTGCACATACAGTGGGAGTTTTGAGCAAGTATATGTCAAAACCATGGAAGGAGCATTGGACAACAATAAAGATGGTCTTTAGGTATTTGCATGGCACTACCAGTTATGGATTGTGCTACCAAGGAAGACCTATATTGGATAGAGTGTTGTACATACATGGGTTTGTTGATGCAGACTGGGCTAGATATCTAGATTGAGAAAAATCTACAAGTGGGTATGTGTTTAACCTATTTGGAGGATCAATCAGTTGGATGAGCAAAAGACAGGTTGTAATGACACTCTCAACTACATAAGTAGAATACATGGCAACCACTCATGTAAGCAAGGAAGTAGTATGGTTACAGAGATTGTTTTCGGGTATTGGGTTGGGACAACAAGAAATGAGATTAGATTGTGACATTCAAAGTCCAATATTCATGTAAAAGAACCCTTCTTATCATTCGAATACAAAGAATATTGATATTCAGTATCACTTTGTGAGAGACATGGTTGAAGAAAAAAAGGTGTTGTTGGAAAAGGTTGACACTCTGAAGAATGTTGCAGATTCATTAATAAAGTCTATGATCACAGAGAAGTTATCCTGTTGTAGAGGAAAAATGGGCATTACTTCCCTATATTGTTGACTATTTAATCTTGTGAACCCCTGTATGCAAAGAAAACAACAAGTGGGAGAATGTTGGGCATGTGTTATATTATTTGCATGTGTGTGTGTGGGCGCGTCAGATTCGACAATTGTGTCTGGCAATCCCCAATTCCTTCGCTCTTTATGTCGTGTGCACCGAGCACTTTCTTGGGGGGGTCACAGGGGGGCCAGGTTTCCCCCCCCTGACCATGCGCAACATTCAGGGCAGCACCCCAAAATTGGATTTTAGGCCTTTTTTGCTATTTTAGCAGATTTTGATATTTTTAGCGGTTTTATAAATTAATCTCGGATTAAGGGATTAGGGTTTTATATATTTCATATATTTTATGTTGAATGGTGAAATTAATACAATGAAGAGTTGAAATTTGCAACACCAAGGAAGGTTGGTTTTCTCCCGGTTAAGGGTTTCCAACGTAAATCTATGTGTACTATGTGTATGATCCATTGATTAATTTTTGTTTTTCTTAAGAATTTGTATGCATTGCTTTACTTCACAGGTTTAAAAACTTACATACTACTAAATGACCATGTTGAGTGAGAACTGGGCCTATAGCATATTCGGATGCATCAGTCTCAATCTCGAATGGTTGTTGCAGAACGTGTAAGGAGAGTACTGGAGATGAGCACAAGAGATGTTTCATATCATCAAATGCTCATTTGTTTGCCTTTCCCCATGTGAAATTTGATCTACTACCTCCTTTGGTCACTTGGATGAGGGCCCATGCAATATGGGAGAATCCCAACATGAACCGTCGATAGAAGTTGGCAAGTCCCAAGAAGCTCCAAAGATCGGTTAGTGTGGTCGGGGCTGGCCAGTCATGGATGAGTTGGATATTATTTGTATCCACATGTACCCCATGCTCATAAGAAATGTATCCCAAGTATTGGACCATGTTCATCCCAAAGGAGCATTTTTCCAAGTTGGCATATATCTTGTGTTGTCGCAAAGTGCTCAAAACCTATTGAATATGTTGCATGTGCTCCTCCCAGTTTTTGTTGAAGATGAGGATGTCATCCAAATATACTTCCACAAAAGAGTTGGTGAAGGGTCTCAATACATTATCCATCAACCTCATGAAAGTGGATAGTGCATTTTTTAAGCCAAAGGGCATGACCATCCATTCGAGGAGACCTTATTTAGATTTTAAAGTTGTCTTCCATACATCAATCGGTTCGATGGGAACCTGGTGGTAGCCAGAATTTAGGTCAATATTGATGAAGAACTTTCCCCCCTTGACTTGGTCAAGAATGTCATCAATTCATGGAATTGGGTACCAGTTCTTGACTGTGATTTTTTTTAATTCTATATAATCAATGCAGAGTTGCCATGTCCCATATTTATTCTGCACCAGTACAATCGAGATTCCACAAGGGGAGGAGTTAGGTATTATGTGCCCCTTTTGAAGAATTTCTTGGATCTGACATTTGATTTCGTCATTTTCCATCAGTGAGCGATGATAGGTTGGTCCATTAGGCAGAGGTGCATCGAGGGTTAGATCAATTGGATGCTTTACTTGGCAGTATGTCGGTACCCTGGTGGGTGAGGAGAATATGTTTATGTACTCTTCCATGATCCCATCCACTTTCTCCTATTGAAAAGAGAGGCTATGTGTAGAGGCCACGAATGTGGCAGTGACCTTCTACTTACTGTGAGAACGGATCACAAAGAACACAAACTTATTGGTCTATGAAATGACCTTATTGCATTGTTTAGCATAGAATAAACAAATAGTGGTAAGCGACGTTACCTCTGGTATCCTATACAATTGTCTACCCAAAGTAATAATAACATTGTGGGGTCTAGACTCATACACAGCATGTCGCTTCCACAAATATGGTTGTCCTAAAAGGACATCACAAACTTCAAGGTGAGCAATGTCACACAATACCTCATCTTTGAAGGGCTTGATGTTGTAGGGTAGATAACACTATTAGTTGACGCAGAGATCTCTTCCTTGGAGAAGCTAGCCAATGGTGTAGGGATGTGGGTGCAGTGTCATCGTCAAGTCCAGCTACTTTATGACATTTTTTGAGATTAGGTTCTTCTGAATGTTGCTATTGACAATGAGATGAAGAGGATCCGCCTTTACCCACATATGTGATTGAAAGAGGCATTCCCCTTCCTTTGGTTCTTCTGGTTCACTTGGCTGGACTTTGGTGATAGTGACAGTGGCATTGGGTTTGACATTGATAATCTGCTTGCCTCCTTTTGGATTTGATTCGGAGTCAGAATCTGTCTCTAACTCGGAATCTTTCAGCTCAGACACCAATGACTTCTTGGAGTGACATTCTTCGGTGTTGTTCCAAGGAATTTTATGGTATTCACACCATTTTCTCATTACCCTTCTTATGTTTCATCTTGGATTGGTTTTCCTGAGAGTGGCCATATTTTCTATGTCCCTTGTTTTTTGGGTTGGGTATGCCTTTTCCCTGCTTCGACTATGAGGAGTTTGCATATCCAAACACTTGCCTCTTCTGCTTGAACTTGGTAGCATATCTATAAGCCACACCTAATGATGTGATGTCCAAAAACTCCATTTTTGTTTGAATGTATCTATGCAAAAAACCATCGTATTTGAGTACCATATTTCTTTAAAAGTCTTTGATACCCAATTTGGTGCACATGGTATGGAAAATATTGGTGAAATATGGTATTTTTTGGTCCCTTTCCTAATGTAGCGTGGTCCATCTTGTGTACTAGTCCTTGTAGCTTCCAATAGGGTAGAATTGTTCTTTAATGGCATCCCTAAAGGAATCCCATGTGGGAGTGACCATAAAGATTGTAGATTCCTCTATGGCCATTTTTTCAGAGTAAGTATCCCACCATTCCTTAACATGGGGGATGACCTTGAGGAGTGCAAAAGTAATATTTTCCCTGTCGAAAAAATTGTGGACCGAAAAATATCCTTCGAGTAGATTCAACCATTTATCTACAACATCTGCATCTATCAGTCCTTCAAATAATGAAATATCAAAATTTACTTGTACCTTGAAGGGAGTTTCATGGCCTCTTGATGAAGATGCATCTCTTGTGGGCAGCTGCTGAAGGATCTATGCAAATTTGTCCATTATTTCATTCATTTGTCACGCAAGTGCTTCCTCGAGAACCATTTTAAAAGGATATCCTACTCCATCATCTTTATTTTCATCCCCCATGGGTTTTTTTCGATCTTGGAGCAGACGATATTGCAAAGGATCGACTGGTTCAAGTACCAACTTCTTGTACCCAGATCTTGTTGGGGACATGCACGAAGAAAAATAAATGAAGAGAAGACCACTCTAATACCATTGATCCAGATTTATGAGCGGAATGAAATGAATAACAGACTGAATACAATAACACATGGATACGGAGAACAACAACATATATCCAGTGAACAATAACTTCTATTGAATAAATAAAATAGGTTGAAATAGTAAAACTGCAGAACTGAAAACAACTTGCTCAAATGGTGGTAGTTATCTCTGAGAAGAGATGTGGATGCTACACACATCCGTCTAAGAATAATAATTACAATGAGGCTCCAGAGGCCTTTTTAACATTACTCATGAATTTCAAAACCCTAGACATCCAAAAACCTAACCCTAGTAGATGAAACACCAAAAGTTATGTGGGCCCCGATGGGTAAGTTGGTACCTCAACTTCTCGGGTTCGTAAATTTTTCATACGACCTTTGTTTTAGGCACGTGACAACCCTTTGGAAAGGTTTGTTTTTCTAGATCTACACATTATGCCGTCAAACTCTGACTTTGTCTACAATTTGGTTGTGGCAATCCAAAAAAACATTATTTAGGGCCCCAAAATGGCCCTGGAAGTACAGAAAGATGTACTGACATGAAAACTTCCAGAATAAGCCAGTTGGATTAGGTGGGCGACCACCAATATCCACCTAGAAGATGTGTAGGGATTCAGGTAGCCCCGGAAGTGTATAACCCACAATTACAAAGAATTACAGAAGAACGTGTTGAACTAACAATTGTCAAGAGGAGTCAATTGGAATAGGTGGGTGGCCACCAATATCCACTTGGATCATCCTATGTCTTCGGACACATTTCCTTGGTTAATTTGAAATTTCTAGCCAAAGGTGTACTAATTGGTTTTTCATTCTTCAGTCTAAATCTCTCCAACACCTTCTCTATGTACTCACACTAAGGCAATGTCAATTTGTGATTTTTCCTGTCTCATGTTATTCTCATACCAAATATTTTCTTTGCAACACCTAAATCTTTCATCGCAAATGAATTATCTATTTTACTTTTGAGCACATTTATTTCTTGCATGTTAGACCCTGCAATAAGAATTTCATCAACATACAATAGCAAGATAATATAGCTTCCATTTTCTATCCTTTTAAAATAAACACAGTGATCAGAATGACATCTACTATAACCTTGTTCTGTCATAAAACTGTCAAACTTTAAATACCACTACCTTGGATATTGTTTCAAGCCACACAAGCTCTTCTTCAACCTGCATACCAAATTATCCTTCCCTTTGACCTCATACCCCTGTGGCTACTGCATATAAATCTCTTCATCCAAATCCCCATGGAAAAAAGTTGTTTTTACATCTAACTGTTAAAAATGAAAATATTCTACTTACACAAGACTTAAAATAGTTCTAATTGAAGTCATTTTAACAATAGGAGAAAATATTTCATCAAAATATATACCTTTATTTTGTGCAAAACCCCTTTACAACAAGTCTATCCTTTTACATATTTTTTCCTCCATCTTCTTCCTTCAACCTATAAACCCATTTATTTTGCAATGCTCTTTTTCCTATAGGAAATTGAACCAAGTCCCAAGTCTAGTTACTTACCAAGGAATCCATTTCCTCTTTCATGCCTTGATCCCACTTATTTTTAGTGTCCACCTGCATTTCCTCTTCATAACTTTCCGGTTCACCGGAATCGGTCAACAATAAATAATACAATGAAGGATAGTATGGTTCAGGGGGTCTACTTAACCTGATATATATTCTAACAACACTTGCAGGAGTTTGAGGTACCTACTACTCCTGTTGTTGTACATTTTTATTTTCTGGTACCTTTGGAATTTATTTTTCAGTGATCACATCAAGCACTATGTATTCTAGTTTTTCTTTTTCTTGTTTCTTTCCCTGCAACTGATCTTTGTACATGACCTTCTCATTTAATATGACATCTCTACACCTAATGATTTTTTTATTTTCATAATCCCATAAGTGATAACCAAAATCATTAATACCATATCCAATAAAGGTACACTTCTTGGATTTTTCTCGAAGCTTTGTTCTATTTTCTTTATCAATATGGACAAATGCTTCACAACCGAAAGTCTTCAAAAAATAATAGTTTACATTTTTACCTGTCCATGCCTCCTATGAAATTCCACCATCCAAAGAGATTTAAGTTCCTTTGTTCATTAAGTAAATAGTAGTATCTACAACATCTATCCAGAACTGTAAGGGGAACCCAGTATGAAATCTCATACTCCTTGCATGCTCCATGATTTTCCTATTCATCCTTTTTGACACACCATGGTATGAATAGTAATCATAAAACTCCTTGCTGCAATATTCACCTCCATTGTATGATCTCAGAAACTTCAACCTTTTTCCTGCCTCATTCTCAACCAAAGATTTTCATTTCTTAAAAGTGTCAAAAACATCATTTTTTTGTCAAATACAATAAACCCAAGTTTTTCTAGTTGCATCATCGATAAAAGTAACATTATAACGAGTGCCACCAAGAGATGATACCTAAGTTGGTCCCCATAAATTTGTATGCACGATCTCTAACCTTTCACTCTTCTTTTACTTACCAAATTTTAGAAATATGACTCTCCTTTTTTCCATAAACACAGTTCTCACAGAAATCCAAATCAATTTGTTTAAGATCAGGAAAAAAATTCATTTTGTGAAGTATCTGCATCCCCTTCTCACTCATTTGTCCAAGCCTACGATGCCAAAGTGTTGTATCCACTCCTATAGAATCTAAATAAATAAAAGAATCAGTATTACCAATACATAAATACGATGTACCTACCTTCTCTCCTTTTTCTATCACCAGTGATCATTTGGTGCCCTTCCACACCTTATCTATAAATCTAGATATACAACCTTCACTTTCCAATTACCTTATTGAAATTAGATTTTTTCTTAGATATGGAACATGTATTACCTCTTTCAACAACCATTGGTTTCCATTCTTTTTCTTTATTTGTGCTTTGCCCATTCCAACAATTTTACATGGTGCATCATCACCCAAATGAACCTATCCAAAATCACCTTGAACATAATCCTGAAAATGTTTCTAATGGGGTGTGGCATGAAATGAAACCACTGAATCTACTACCCAAGACTCAGAAATATGATCTACATAAATAATTAAAGCATATTGTAACACATCACCTATTACATTTGCTTCCTAATTTTTTTCCTGTTTTCAATCTCTTTATTTCTTTGGAGCTCTGCAATCTTTCTTCGAATGTCATTTCTTCCCACAATTCTAGTACTATATATTGCCAAGTCTGTATTTGGATCTGTCCTTCCTAGAATTATCATGGTTCCTTAATCCCTTTACTCTATCCTTTTGTCTTCCCCTATTCTCCACAGTCAATGCATTACCTGATGTCTCACCTGTGCTTTTCCATCGCATTTCCTCGCTAAGGATAACACCAACAACATCATCATTTTTTAGAGTGTTTGAACCAGAGACAAAGTTACTTACATCCATGACCAAGCCATTCCATCTTTCTGGAAATGAGAATAGGATTAGAAGATCCCTAACCTCATCATCAAAGTCCACTTTTACAGAACTTAGTTGATTAGTAACTGTATTAAATTCATTTAAATAATCATCAACAGACCCACCTTCTGGCATCTTCATATTAAATAATCACTTCATTAAAAATACCTTATTTGAGGCTGAGGTTTTTTCATATAGTTTATCCAATGTCTCCATCAGATCCTTCATTGTCTTTTCTTTAGAAATATTGAAATCCAGCAATGTTACCAGGAACAACTATATTGTTCCTAGTGCCTTTTTGTCAAGAACCTCCCATTCTTCGTCCTTCATGGTTGTCGGGCTCTTTGTTATTCCACCCAATGGTAGGAATAGATCCTTCTGATATAAATAATCTTCCATTTTCATATTCCATAGCTGGTAGTTTTGCTTGTTAAATTTCTCGACCCTAAACTTTCCCTCTTCCTCCATTTCTCCCACTTGAACTAGGAACCCTGTTTTCCTGTGAGTTACCTTTCGCTCTGATACCAATTGTTAGAAAAATAGGATCGTGGAGAAATAAAATTAAAAAATATAGAAATAAAACACAGAAGATACACAATATAATAGATACACAAATATACGTGGTTCACCCAGTGTGGGTTACATCCACCATAGAATTTACCAGGTCCTTTCTTTTTATTATCCAGCAAAATGAAGGGATACAACCTACAACACACCCATTGTAACCTCCTCTTATTTTTCTCATAGTCTCCTCTCTCAAAATACAATATTCACACACATACACAACCTCAATACAGTTCACTCATAAAAGAGGGTTGTATTCTAGGGAAACAATCCCTAAAATAACTTATATCGTCATATTTGCAGCCTTATAATGAGTGATCCAGATTGACTATAAAATTGCAATATTTTACAAGAAAAATTTTCCAAAAATTTTTCTTTGGGGGTGTTGCCTCCGAATCCCCCACCAGGGGGGGCTACAAAAATTATCTCTATCCCCTTGGACCCCCATGGAAACAATTGTGGGGGGGAATCCTCCACACGCCCCCTGTTAGGGAATGGGGTCCAAGCATGACTAAAACAAACCTTTGAATCAGGAAGATAATCAGGCTCCACAACCAACACGATCAATCACAAATGACTTGGATCTTGGCTAGATCCACATGCACACCATGCCCATCCATGATGTTCCCAAATATTGGATTATCTACATGTTGAAGGAACACTTCTCCAAATTTCCATATAACTTGTGTTGTCACGGGGTGCCCAGGACCTGCTAAATATGCTTCAAATGTTCTTCCCAAGTTTTGTTGAAGATGGATATTTCATCTAGATATATGACCACAAAGGATTTTTTGAATGGCCACAATATGTCATCCATCATCTGCATGAATGTGTTCAAGGAATTATTCAAGCCGAAAGGAATGACTAGCCACTCGAAGTGACCTTATTTAGACTTGAAGGTTTTCTCAATTGGCACCTATTGGTAGCCTAAATTCATATCAATCTTACTGAAAAACTTGGCTCCATTCAGTTGATTGAGAATATCATCAATCCAAGGGATTGGTTACCTATTCTTGAATTGATATCCTTCAAGGCTCTGTAATCAATACAAAGTCACCATGTCCTGTCCTTCTTTTGTACCAAAACAATTGGGCTCTCATAAGGTGAGCATCTTGGTCTGATGATGCCCTTTAGAATTAACTCTTGGATCTCTCATTTTATTTCTTCATTCTCCATAACATAACGCATGTACATAGGGTCATTAGGTAGAGGAGCATCGAGTTTCAAATCAATTGAGTGCTTGACCAGGGACAATGCACAGGCATCCCAGAAGGTAAGGAAAATATTTATTTGTGATCTTCTACTATCTTGTCCACCTGCTAATGTTTTGTAGTGAGACCCAATGCAGAGGTTTTGGTGGTTGTAGTGACCTTCCGTTCACCTTCCAACCAAACCATAAAGAGGAAAAATCTCCTAGTCTAAGAGACCACCTTTGTGAACTACTTCACAAAGATCAAAGAGACCACAGTAGTTGGGACTCCATCCAGTACCCTGTCGAGTTGATCTCCCAAAGTAATAATGACACTACAGGTCCTAAACTCATAAATAACATGATTCTTCCACATATATGGTTTTCCTAACAAATAATCACAAAATTGAGGGGGGGGACATCACACAATACCTTTTCTTTGAAGGGTTTGATTTCATAGTGAAAGAGACATTGTTGGCTTATGTGTGTTGTAATTTTAGAAGTTACAGTTATCTTCTTTAACATTCATTAAAAATTGCATGTAATAGAATTGTCGAAAGATAAACAGTCATAGAACACAAGATATATCCTGGGAAATCCTCGTGGGGGAGAAAAACCAATAACTAATTCTTCAGTATATATTCCTTCAACCAATACAATGTCACGTTATAGCTCTCCACAAATAGACCAAGAGCAAAATACCAAAGACCAAGAAACCAAGACCTCCTATGCTAGACCTCCTTTTCTATGCTCCAAAGACACAGTGAAGGTGATTTTTGTGTGCATATAAATGAGAGGAAATCGACCTCTATGTATACACATAACTTGACTCCCAAAAAGATGCAACCCTAAGAGGGGTCGTTTTGACTTTTACAATGAGGATAGCAATAAAATAATAATTTATTTTGAGTCAATTTATACAATAAGATTACAATAACCTTCTCAAGGTTTTACCAATACAAATACAAAAGAATATCTTCTGTAGTTACATCAAAATATCAACACTCCCTCTTAACTAGGAAGGTATTTGTTGTTTCCACACGAGCTCATGAAAATTGATTGTTGACATATGAATCTATACATCATTGGATATGCCTAGTACAACATGACTTCACATCCAATGCATCCAAGGCTTGTGGGTAGCTCTCAAATAGCTTCAACATGTCACCATGACATTCACTACCCCACAACACATATGTACCTCATCATCTGCACCCCTATGAATTCACGGGGGATGCATCTAAGGCCTATGGGTAGCTCTCAAATATCTACAACATGTCCCTAGGACATCCACTACCCTGTAATGCATATGTACCTCGTCACTCCCTGTGGAGAGGGACCACACCAACCTTGTCCCTAAATTGCTTGAACTTCATCCTCGACAGTGGCTTGGTCAACACATATACAACCTGCTCCTCAGTAGTCACATATTGGAGCCTCACTTCTCCCCTCTACACCATATCCTTGATATAGTGATATTTGATCTTGATATGCTTCGACCTGTCATGGAACACCAAATTCTCTGACAAGTTCATGCAACTTTGGTTGTCACACCAAATGTAGGTTTCCTCCACTTTGAGACCAAATAACCCAGACAGTAGCTTATGAAACCACATTACTTCTCTACATCCTACACACGATGCCACATATTCAGCCTCAGTTGTGTTGAGTGCTACACATGATTTCTTCATGTTTCTCCACGAAACCATATTGGAGCCTAGACTGAAGCAATATGTCGAAGTGCTCTTCTGATCAGGAATATTGTCAACCCAATATGAATAAGAATATCCATATAACCCAAACTCATGGTTTGTCACATACCTGAAACCATAATCCAATGTACCCTTAAGGTAACTTATCACATGTTTTGTTGTGACCAAATGAACATGTTTCGGATGCTCCATATATTGACTCAGGGTGTTCACAGCAAAACATATATCTGGTCTCATGTTTGTCAAGTACATCGACGAACCCACCATCAACATGTATAAATTAACATCCACAGTCTCTAAAGTCGTATCCTGCAACAACTTCATATTTGATACCATAGGTGTAGGCATTGCCTTGCAATCCAACATCCTGAACCTCTTCAGGATTTCCACTACATAATTCCCTTGATTCAGAAAGATCTCATCATGTCTCTACCATACCTCGAGACCCAAAAAGTAATTCATCATCCCGATATATATCATATCAAACTCAACAGACAGTTTTCTCTTACACTCTGAGATGAGATTTTCCACACCTGTTAGAAATATTTCATCCACATACAACAGTAGTATTACCGGGCCATCATCCACAACCTTAAAGTAAAGGTTAGTATCTTCACTTATGTTTGTAAATCCTAATCTCATTGTAAAACTCTCAATCCCGCCATACCATGCTCTGGGTTACTACTTTAATCCATATAAATACTTCTTCAATATGCACACATGCATCTCCCTATCATGTACCTCGAACCCTTACGGATGCTTCACAAATACTTCCTATTTTATTTCACCATTCAAGAAGGTTGTCTTCACATCCATGTGATGCACCTTCTATTTCATTACTATTGCCAATGAAAGTATAGTCCTGATTGAGGTATATCTGGCCATAGTAGAAAATGTCTCCTCATTGTCAATTCCCTCCTTCTGAGAGAATCCTCGGGCCACAAATCTATCCTTATACTTTTCAATACCTCCATCAGGAACATGTTTCGTTTTGTAGATCCATTTTGAACTTACTATTGATTTCTCCTTCGTTATGGGGACCACATCCCAGACATCATTCTTTACTATGGACTGATATTCCTCCCCCATGGAATCCTTCCATACTCTCTTTTCTACATCCTCTTCATAACTAGATGGTTTTGTATCCATGATATCACACAAACATGCCACATAGCTAGAATACGGTTTCAGCTTCTTACTTTCCCTGAGATATTTTCTGGGGCACCATATCTTTCTGCATCTCTGATGAGATCCTGTGCCCAAGATGGTCTTCTCTTGCAAGAAGGAATATTTTTTGTCCTTTGAGGTTTTACCATGTCATTATCCTCATGAATGACTTCCTCTGGTTCAACTTATTTTGCCTCTGGAACTCTAGTAACTTCATTCTCCTCCTCATGAACCAGTTTTTCATAGTCATGTTTTGATTTGCTGAAAGTTGCACTCTCATTGAAGGTGACATCTCGACTAATATCGACTTTTTGGTGACCGGGAATATATATCCTATATTTCTTTGATGTGTCACTGTAACCAACAAATATGCCATTATTTCAAGATGGATCCAATTTTTTCCTCTTTTCCTGTGGGACATGCACAAATATGAGGAAACCAAATATCCTTAGATGGCTGAATTTTGGCTTCTCTCCTGAAAAATCTCCTCTGGTGTCTTGTTTTCAATTACTTTGTGGGGAATTATACTCTTCACATACACTTCTGTCTTTTTTTCTTATGTCCTTATGAGTAAGTTTATACAAGGAGTCTTTATAACCTGTCATGTGCTTAGAAGCACCATTTTCCACCAGCCAAATTTCACTTACATGAGTGACAGTTCCTATAATGCTTGAGATAAGAACATACTCTTCATCACTTGATTCATATTCCTTTGCAACCTTCTTGGGTGGCTCATCATATTTATTTGTATGAACATGATGCCTTTTACCTCCTTTATTTTCCCTTGGTCTCTGAATGAGGGAACAATTCCTAGCAATGTGTCCCATTTTCTTACAACAGAAACATATGATATTTGGGTTATTTCTTCATCCCTTCTGAAAATTCTTGGGTGAGGAGGGTGTTGAGGAAAATATATGAATTGATCTTACTCAAGAATTTTTAGACTTTACTTGGCTAAATTAAAGTAGACAGGAATATCACCCTATATTTATAGCCAACAAAAATATATATCCTAACTCACAAGTATTAATCACAAGTTCTTAGGCTAGTCTTTTATCAACAAAAGCTTGTTGGAAATTCACTTTTTATGTATTTTTATGAACATATCAGTTGTTGAAATAAATGTAAGAACAAAAGTAAATGCACCAAGATGAGAATCAAAACAATTGAGACATAAAGAAATTCTTTATTTCATTCCAATTCACCAAAGATCCATCTTCTTTACAAAATATCATACAGAAATATTGGACCAAAGTCAAACTTAGACATCCCCGATGGAACATATAAAAGGACCTTTGACAGAAAACCAAAACTGAACTCTAAAAGCTAGATCAACTTGCCACAAATTGTTGCCCACTCGACTCTGTACAATAGCATTTGTCAGTCATGAAAACTAATTCACAAATAGACAAGTCTACACATACTATCAAAGATAGATCAACACCTCTGAAGAACAAGTGTTGGAATGATTTGATTCAGCCCTGAATATTGTTGTCTACAATAAGACCCTACTATCATAAAAGAGGATTAGGCTATGATTAATATATGAATGAATGAAAGATGAATTATCTCAACACAAACTCAAAGAGAAAACCTTAGCATGTTTTTGCTTCTATCCTCCTCTTGTTCCTCCCCTTACTTCTTCTTTTAACAAATTAGAATTGGTTGAAGTAGTTGAACCAACTTATTAGTTAAGCTAACTAAAGACTCAACTAACTTTAGTTAGGGGGGTGGGGGAAGTAATAATCATAATAGGGTCATAAATTAATAATAACTAGTAGGTGGGACCCCTTGTGACTCCCTTTAGTTCATAACAATCATAACCATCATCACATAATCCATTAGTTAAGAAACCACACCCCTTGTGCCTCCCCTCGAACACATTTACTTTTGGCAATTTTAGCTCATGAAATTTGAAAATATTTCGAAATAATACTCATATATCCAAAATAAAACATGTTGTCCAAAATCCATGAAGTCCACCATCATAAAACAATAAATAACATAAAAATCAAAAACCATATTTTCCAATCTATGATGCAACCCTTCCTTGGTTGTTGTTGTCACCTCTTTATTTTCCTGAATTTTTCTTGGGCTGGGCAGAGCCTTTAGTCTTTATCTCACTGATCACATGGGAACAATCGTACCTCAAATGCATCTATGAAGACATGGATTTGTCGGAGTCATCGGAGGGTGAGGAAGGGGCAACAATAGCTTTTCCTTTATCAAATGCATGGTGGGATTCAGCCTTCAATCTCTTGTTGGCATGGGAGGATTGCACTGGCGAGTGGTTAGGGGCAGCTTGGACAATGGGGTTCAAAGGTGGAGGAGCAATCAAAGTCAAGTTGGTCCAGCCACGATGTTGGGAGACTGCTGGGTGAACAATCTCCAGCCACCCATCATTTTCAGGGACTTAAGGTTGTAAAGAGACATGAGGAGGTACAATGATGCTAAGGGATTGAGGGGCTTGGAAAGGATGCCTTTCAGGCCTAGGTTGGATTATTCCCTACTCAATCCAATTAAAGAATCCAGCATGAAAAAATTGGCCAAGATATTTTGAATCAACATCAAAATGTATAGAGAACCTGGGCCTTCTTGGGCCTCGGTTCCAGTTACCTCTACCTCTGTTTCCTCAGCCATGGCTTCCCCGACTGAAAAAACTCATCCTACATATGTTAACAATTAGCAAATAGTATTTTAAATAACCATGCATGACAAGTCCTTAAAAAGATGAAATAGATTTGGCTCAGAATGTATCACACTCATGCAATCCAATCCATACAAATTGTTCTAATGTTAATCAATGAGCAGGGGGGTGAAACAGTGTTTTGGGATACGTGAGGGGTTTGTATTGAGTGAAAATATGATATAATGAACAAGGAGAATAAATGGTCACTCCTCAATGACAACAACAATCAACTATAAATCAACCCAATAAACCTTACTACAATCCACTCAAGATACTGCAAATTCATCCATTTAACACATAAATTATCTTGGTTGTAATCAATATCAAAACAGGGAGTGAACAAAATGAATATGGGATATGTGAGGGGGTTGTAATTAGTGGAAAATGAGATAATGAGAAGGGAAAAAGTGTTTATTGTTCATGAGATTAATCAAGCAATCCATCATATTTTGCAGTAAGAAAAATATGCATCAACCAACAATCAGATGACTGAGTCATAATTCCTATGTATTTGCCTAATTTCACTATCCATTAATATCTGACACGGTGCCATTACAAAACAGAAGTAATTCAAACAATTTGTAAGAGGTTTTATTCTCTTTATTCGCATACTTTGCATTTTATAACAGTCAACAATAGCAGTCATTTCCAATCCATAATCATTAACATCCACCACTGCCATACATTTCCCCAATCCACATCTATATTTAAAAGTAGTGTTTCCAAAATAATAATGAATTCATTATTTCTGTAATAGAGCCAATCAAGATCTATAATGATATTCGTCCCCATATATATATGCAGTAGAAAGATCAAAATAATCAAAACTTCACATGCCATGCCTGAAACGACAATTGACTATACAACCAACAACCACCATTTAGACATAGGCTATGCAGGAGTAAATTTCCAAGGCAACATAACCATACCACTATAAACAAAACAACTCAATGCGACTTAAAATTCGAGCCAAATATCCAACATGACTATCATCAACAGTGGTCAATTGCAATAAATAACATGCTTAAAACTCCGAGGGTATCCCTGAGTAAAAAAACAAACTATCCATACTACACACAGAGAGAAACTGGCCAAACTCCACAATGCGACATTTCCACTTATCGCAACAAATACACAGTCATGATAATAAATCAACATATCATGATGAGACTATGCTCATTAATAAGATGTTGTTTTGTTTAAGTCACACTGTGATAAAATTAAGCCACGCGTACTCAGGCTTATTCAACCGACAACACAAGGATGTTGTGGATATGCCTTCTAAAGTTATCCAGTTCGATTATCGTTTGGCCCCAAGGAACCCATATTTATCATGCCTCATGTTTCATTTGAAAAATACCATACACAGACAAGACTTGTGTGAGAAACCCTAAGCATTTGTGACCAATGTCATCCATCGACCAAATCACCATAAGTGCAAAACTAGCGATTGTACATCAACCAACAATTCGTCATTGTGGTAAAAAAAAAAATCAATCGACTGAACAAGACGAGGCAGCTGTGTATACCCATGCATCCAATCGAAATGGGGAGGACTAACAAATTCAATGAACTTAAAACCATTACGGCAGAACCATCCATTTCCATTTGAAGCCAAAATTTCACACAGTTGTAGCACTCAGGACAAACACAAACCCACACAATTGAGCCAAAAAAATTGCATAACCAGAGTGAAGTCAAGAATGGCCTAAAGAAACATACTTGTTAATTGAAATCCATAATATGGGAGGTGGTCGAGCAGTTTCACCCTGTCAAAAATCTACAGCGCGAACACAACAGCAAGATCAAACAATAGTCCGACTAGAGTGGCAGCCAACAGGAAGGGTAAAGGTGATGTGCAGTAAATGCACGTCGCCTCCACCCATATCTCATTTACTCCACATTACACGCCAACGAGCCCCCCATTACCACCATTAATCAACCAATGCATCAAGAATATCAACATATTTAAACCATAGCATAATCTGAGTTTCCTATAACAATTCAACCATTCACATTATTACTTTTCCAAATGCATCACCCATATTCATATTCCCAATATAACTCAAATAAATCGGATGACCACTATACAATCTAAGATATCATGTATAGAATCATCACCGATAGTGTGATGAACATCAATCTAAACCATAGCATAATCACCATACATATAGACTATATAAAATTGCAAACCATTACTTCCATGTGCCACCAAAATTTCCACCATATGCATGTAAAACGTATTTTAACACAATTTCATAGCCATTTCCTTTATAGCTAGGTTTTAACAATAAATAACAAATATTTTATGCATGTAGTATTGTAGAACTGGTCCCTTTGCACTCGTTGTAATACTTTGTCTTCTTCAAAGCCACCCCTCATGTAATTTTACTAACATGTTTATTATGCAAGTGCAATGGGAACAGACACCATTAATGAATAGAAGGTTGTAGTGAAATCTCAACTCACATCAATGACATCAACAGAAACCATGTAAACTTCTATGGCATATCATCATAACATAAAAAAAAAATGAATAGATCTGCTCTCCAAGAATTCAAGGGGGTCCCACCTACTAGCATTATTTATTTTTATAATAATATGTTTTTAGCAACTCTTTGCAGGCGAAGATACATTGACGTTTTCAATCATCGACAGAGATTTATTTATTTCTCTTTCCTTTCCTGGTGTGGGCATCTAGGGCTTGATCGTCATCTGTCATCTTCTCTTATCTTTCTACCATCCTTTCTTCTTCTTGGTTGCAATCTTCCCATATCCCACTGAAATTTTGTAGCTTCCTTATTGAGCATATCCCTTAAATAAATGCATACCATGACCTTGGGAGGCCATTCAAGGTGGTCATCACCGTTTCTTCTCCATTCACTGTATCACCAATGGATTCTATATGCTCCTTGATCTAGTTCACTATTGAGAAGTAAGAGTGGATGGCTTCTGAATTTTGCATCCTCGCGTTCTTTAACTGAGTTCTCAAGGTCATTCTTCGGTTGATGTTGTTTCCTTCAAACAGTAGGGTTAAGGCATCCATCATTTCTTTTGGAGTGGATAATGAACATATGTGATGAATGAGATGGTCCTTAATGGAGTCTGTAATAATCCTCTTTTCTTTGACCATATCCTTCTTGTGCTTTTCTTTAGCCTCATATCCCTCTTGTTCTTAAACCTCTTCTTTAGTGAAATTCTCTATATCATGATCTTATACGAGGAGGGATACACTATACCTCCCATCTCTAAACTTGTCAGCTCCCTCTATCTTCTCATCAATATTGTTTTCGGTAGTCATCTCACCCCTTGTTGGCACAAGGGAAGACCCAGGGTTCAATGCTACAACAATGCACCAACAAAACCTTAACTATCGGTCCTTTCGAAAACACCTGTGAAGTAAATGAAGTCTCACCCGAGGTAGAGGTAGGGCTGGTTGCAGGACTCAGATGTCTTCAACCTTAGTTGGGACATAAATATGTGATTCTAACACTTAACAGAGATAGGTCAGATCTAACATTCATTCTCCTTATTAAGCACAAAGCAACATCAGTTCTATATAACATTCATCTATATCATAGCAAGTCACACATAAACACACCAACACATTTCACAAAGTAGAGAAAAACAACATATACATGGT
>JZKD02S0657792.1:173928-195158 GCA_000966675.3 Picea glauca
TTATCTTATTTTAATCAGTTACATGCACAGAGCCTCAAAAACCCTACTCAGCATAGGACAAGAGATCTGCGCACTTCGCTAGATCCTCCTTCCCCAAGTTAGGTTCAGCACAAAGCCTCCTATAGATCTCTTACAGTCCCTTGCACTTAGCCTTACCAGTCTTACATAGTATGCACAGAGAACTTACAATACTTCAATCACATAGATCGAGCACTAGCACTTAGCACATTGTCCTAACATCACATAGATTCCCCTCCTTACATTGCCTAGACATCTATTTATACTTTACAAAATAGGCCTAAACATGGGTAAACCCATGGGCCAACATCCCATACCCATTATATAATCCCAAATCCCAAAAAGGACCCAAAAAGGGGCTGAGATCCCGTGATCTCTGCTTCATCTTACGCTCCTCCTTCGACATGTTGTCGAAGTCCCAAAATAGGTCAAACTTGAACAAGGATCTCCCAAAACTTGGCCAAGGGACAACAGGCCCCCAACACTCACTTGTGACTCGTCCCGAGTCACCCTGGTCTAGGTAGTTCTTCTTCAAAATCCTCGATATTGGCTCGAGCTACTTCAACTTGCTGTTGTGCCACGGCCTCCTATTCAGCGAACTCCTGGATGACTGCTTCGTTCACGGGTCCTTCTAGGCGTTGTTCTGCTGCAGCAACAACTTGCTCCATTTCTGCTCCTTGGCCTTCGATCTCTGTGAACAGTTGGTAAGCCTCATTCTATACAGGTTGGAGCCTCTGAGTCACTTCTATGACTTTTCTCTGAATGGTGTGAACCTGTTGTTGGGCAGTGCACTTCTCCTGGGATCGCTTCATTCTTTCCATAGCCGACGGGGGCTTCAACTGTGCCTGTATTATTTATGCTTGCTTCTTCACCTCCTGGAGCTGCGACTCCAGTGCCTTCAATTCTACATTCACAGTGAGTTGCTCAGAATTATGGGCACTGCAATCACTGAGTTTCTTGCATTCCATGGCAAGAGCCTTTATTCTCTCGACTATGCTCTGGGTAGTCGCTTCTCTTTGATCTCTTACATATTGCGGAGTGTTGGGCATTGTGCGGAGCTCTAAATCTGTTATTCTTTGTTGTAGTTGTTGGATGGCTTCCACAAGATACTCTACTTTATGCTCAACCTAGTATTCTGCTTGTGGCTCTAAGCCTGTCACAGAGCATAGTGCTCTGTTGACTGCTTATTTTACCTCAAGTTTCCCTACGAGAAATTGTTCCTTTTCTTGCTGCATTAGTGTTTTCTCCTCGTCAAAGTTTGTATGGAGAGAAATCTTCTCCTTCTCTGCAAAACAGCATTGTTCTACAAGTACTCCTTGTATTTTCTTCAAAGCTTGGGTGGTTTGTTCTATTTCCTATTTTTCACATCGAAGGTGAGATTCAGTTGCATCTGCTAGTCAGTGGAGTTGGGCTGGCTCATCTCCCAACTCTTGTTCTCCTGATGGCAGGGGCGCAATGGAGACTGCGCAACTAGACTGAAGAGCTTGTTGTACCCCTCGAAGTTCGACCTCAATTCTATCATACATTTCCTCCTGCTTATCTTCTTGTTTCTCCGCGATTTCCAGTGAAGCATAATTTAGAGCTGCTATGATGAAGTCAAAGTCATCAGGAGTAAGTGTAGTCTGCATCTTGGTCACAGTGGCTCTTAATTTCTTCCGGGAAGAAATTTTCGGGGGAGAAACCTTCCTCTTCTTCAAGGGGTTAGCCTCATCTCTGGGCAGTGTTAATTTGCCTTTCTTTTGTTCATCTTTTTTTTCCTTCATCTCTACTACGTCGTCATCACCTCCTCGCTCAGGTGATATGTAAGCATTCTTCCCTGAGGCGCTGCTTAAATCTTGGACCTCTTCAGTATTCTTTCTTCTATTGGTTCCAGGTGTGTCATGTTCTTTGTGAGTGGTCTCCAGGATGTCCAGTTCAAGATTAGACATCTCGGTAGGGTCAGTGGGGATAAGGAGATCTACGGACCAGACCTTAGTGATCTCCTCTAGGTCCTCTTTCATAAGCTTATAATACGACTGGAGCTGCTCCTTGTGTTCATCTGCTCACACTGTAATGTAGATGAAGTGTCGATTTGCGCTGAACTTCATCAGGGATCGAAATCTCTGTAAGCTGTTCGAATTCATGTGAGGCTCAACTTCGATGGCTCTCTTCAGATGAAGGTAATAGGTATGAAAAATAGCGTTCGAATGCCACTGTTTGTTCATATCACTCGAATAACAAAGGGTAGAAAACTTCGTGGCAATCGGCTCAAATGGTTTGATATCCAGGAAGGTCTCACCTTCTGGCATTTCCTAGGCAATAAAGGTGATAAGGATCAGGAGCCAGATAAAGTGAAACTCGTAGCCCTGATCTTGCGCTTCACGGTAGTCTAGTTCGAGTTGATTCACTAGGTAATTCGCCCAGTTCATCTGTAAGCCTTCTACACACTTCCCCACGAGGTCGATGAAAAAATCCCGTGACCTGTGTGGTTCGGTTCTTCCTGACTAGTTTTCCAGCTATTAACTAACATTCTAGGCGCACTACGTCATTCTGGATGGAGGCTACCTTGTAACCTTGCATCCCCTTCTCGACATCGTCGTATGTGTCCTTGATCTTCTGTGCTAGTGCGTGGTCTATGGATTTTCATGGATAGACATCCTATGGGTCAGGTCCTTGCATACTCAACCCTGTTATCCTATGGATCAACGTCGGATCGACTGTAATACGGCAGTCTATCCATAAATAGCCGCCATGGTAACACGGAAGTAGCAGCTTGACACAGGCATTGACTTCATGGTGTCTTCTGAAGTGTGGGATTTTCATGACATTTAATAGGGTGGACTGGGCGAGGTTCATCGTCCATGGTTGGGGGATTATCTTTGAGTTATTTCCCTTCGTTTTGGTTAGGTACTTGTATGGGGTGAGCATGTTGTGGTTCTTGTGATCTCCGAGGTTGAAGTCATTGAACTTCAACACTGCAATTTTGTCTTGTTGCACTCGAACTACGCATATCCCCTTCAGGAGGTATGCAGTGACCATGGTGTACTTGAAATCTCTGGGTACACTATCACGACTTACCACACTGGCTAGAAGCGGGATATAGTCAAGTAATATATATGTGATCAACTTCACATTTGCTAAATCATATCTGTGTTTGGTTCGCTTTTCTGCTGATGGTCGGGATGGTCTGGCGTCGTGATCAGTCGACGAAGAGGCTTGTACTCCTCTCTTTGATGATGCTTGTACACCTACAGACATCAACATTACTCTTTCAGTCATGAGGTCAATGAGAACTTCTTCGAAAACTTTCTTTGCAGCGCTGAACTCTTCTGACATACACGCTCAGGTTTGAAAATCTTAGGTTCGAAGAGTAATCTATCAATGCAATGGGATAGATGGAAAAATCACGATGATCACTGTGTGAAATTCAACCAATATGCAGGCTCAAATTCATGGTTAGCAAAAGTGTTTTCAGTGTGTGGCGTGACGGGATAAATAGATACTTGGTAAAGGATCTCTTGTAATGGGTAAGAATCCTTCATTAACTCGAATCTGTCTGTTACAGCACAGTCCCAATGGTCTAGTGGTGAGTTGACTGACCATTAATGCCTTTCTTCCCGTTTGGGGCGTCATTCTAATGGATATACTATTCCCAACGGTTATATTGCTTCTCCATGGCGAAGTGCCATGTGACAATGTTCTGATATCCCAACGAAGTTCCAATTTTTTGAATTTTCCTTTTGCAAATTTCCTTCTGGATACTTCTGTAATTTTTCGATCTTAGCTCTCTTCTTACTCAGCTTTCTAGCCTTTTTCCCAGTGAATTTTATCTCAGTATTCCTTTTTCCCTTATGATTCTTATCTTCTTTTGGCATAGTAACTTCGCGTTGTTGAGATTCTTTCCTAGAAATCAGGGGTAATACTTCATCTGTATCTGGAATAGGTACTGAAATCTTCTGGGAGTCCTCTGCTATTCTTGTAACTTCGACATCCAATTCTCTGGATTCAAATGGATTCAATCTGTTCTCATGTTCTTTAATCAAGTGTGAGATCTTCCTAGTCATGAAATCTTTTAACTCTTCTTATGCTCTAAGACTTCTTTTTCTTTCCTTCTGGCCTGATCTCTTTCAATCCAAGGTTTTCCGAGAAACATAGTAAATGGAGCACTGTCCTCAATAAATTAAATGACCTCAAATTATTCTTCTTTCGAAGTTCCATGAGAACTCATAGACATCTGGGTAAGTCTTCCACATAGGGTTATCAGATTCCCTCTGAATAATCCTATTCCTCCCAATGAAGGAATCATAGCAGTCTTTCCTAAAATTTCCCAAGGTCTTTCTGTCATGATATTCACCTGTGTTTTCTCATCCAAAACACAGTCAATGTAGAAGTCTCTTATTCTTGATTCAATGCATTCTTTTTCTTTGAAGACTTCTGATAGACTGACATGTCGGTGATCATTCAGAGTTTCTTTCATCTGTAGCAATACTTTCTTTGATTCTTTCTAGGCTTCTGCCATAATCTCAGTTGCTTGACCTTTCTCATGGTCTTCTTGTCTCATATTCATCTTTCAAACCTTAGCAGTCATTCTAGGAAAATCTAATACTTCATGGTCGAGAGCATTGCAACAGAGGCAACAAGGTCTTCTTTCAGGGCATCCCTTAGCAAGATGTCCTAGTTTTCTACAACTATAACAAAGGGTTAATCCTCTTTTTCTTTTAAATGATCCCCAGCCTTTCCTGTACTGTGTGCTAGGATCATAGTAGCTAACCTGCAAAAACTTATTTCTAGGATCCTACATCCATTTGCTAGTCCAAACATTCTTTCTATACATAGGTATAACATATTTTTCACTATTCTTATATATCTACTTATATCACATCTTCTTTCATCTGTCAGTGCCCTAGTTTTCAAGCTAGGACAAATATTATCAAACATGCCTAAATCCATACTTTAGAAACAAAAAATTCCACTAAACTTACTTCTACACAACACAAAGCTTCCGAATCTAAAAAATTTCACTATTCCTACCTTTATCGGAGCACAAATCGTTTAGATCTTACCTCTTTTCTTCAGATCGGACTTATTTTCTTTAGCACAAAGCTTCACAAACTAAGTAGAGTACTGCGCACTAGAGTGACAGATCTATGCATAGATATTTCACAATTTCAGGTCGGATATTTGCACAGAGCTTCTTCTTTCTCAATTCCTAGTAATCACAGTTTCAAGTCCCAATAACAGAACCATTTGTTGGCACAGGGGCAGACCCAGGGTTCAACACTACAACAATGCACCAACAAAACCTTGACTACTGGCCCTTTCGACAACACCTATGAAGCATATGAAGTCTCACCCAAGGTAGAGGCAGGGGTGGTTGCAGGACTCAGATGTCTGCAACCTTAGCTGGGACGCAAATCTATGATTCTAACACTTAACAGAGATAGGTCAGATCTAACATTCATTCTCCTTATTAAGCACAAAGAAACATGAGTTATATCTAACATTCATCTATATCATAGCAAGTCACACATAAACACACCAACACATCGCACAAAGAAGAGAAACACATCATATACATGGTTCACCCCCCCCCAGGCTACATCCACAAACTCTTCTTCTCTTATATTATATTTTGTTAATCAGTTACATGCATAGAGCCTCAAAAACCCTACTCTGCATAGGACAGGAGATCTTCACGCTTTACTAGATCCTCCATCCCCGATTTAGGTTTAGCATAAAGCCTCCTCTCGATCTCTTATAGTCCCTTGCACTTAGCCTTTCCAGTCTTACATAGTATGCACAGAGCGCTTACAATCCTTCAATCACATAGATCGATCATTAGCACATTGGCCTAACATCACATAGATGTCCCTCCTTACATTGCCTAGACATCTATTTATACTTTACAAAATAGGCCTAAACATGGGTAAACCCATGGGTCGACATCCCATACCCATTACATAATCCAAAATCCCAAAAAGGACCCAAAAAGGGGTCGATATCCTATGATCTCTGCTTCGTATTGCGCTCCTCCTTCGACAGGCTGTCGAATTCCCAAAATAGGTCAATCTTGACCAAGGATCTCCCAAAAGTTGGTCAAGGGCCAACACCCCTAAATCAAAAATTATGGATTCTGAAGATCTAATCCAGAGAGAATATGTGCTCCACTAGGGCGCACTTGTTGGTGGTATTGTCTTGTCTGAAAACCAATCCTATCAAGAAAAATGGATCCTTTTTTCTTTTACATCTGCAAATTTAGGCCCACTCTTATACCATGTTGTAATTTTAGAAATTATAGTTATCTTCTTTAACATTCATTAACAATTGCATGTAATATGTTCATTGAAAGGTAAAAAATCACAGAACACAAGATATATCATGGGAAACCCTCGTGGGGGAGAAAACCAAACAACCAATTCTTTAGTATAGATTCCTTCAACTAGTACAATGTCATGTTATATCTCTCCACAAATAAACCAAGACCAAGAAAACAAGACCTCCTACGCTAGACCTCCTTTTCTATGCTCCAAATACACAAGAGAAGGTGAGTTGTGTGTGTATATAAATGAGAGGAACTCGACCTCTATTTATACACATAACTTGACTCCTGAAAAGACGCAACCCTAAGAGGGGTCGCTTTGAATTTTACAATAAGGATAACATAAAATAATAATTTATGTTGAGTTGATTTATACAATAATATTAAAATAACATTCTCGAGGTTTAACCAGTACAAACACAAAAGAATATATTTCATAGTTACATCAAAATATCAACAATGTGGATGTCTCACCCCTAGTTGAGACAACCGATGGTGTATGGCAGAGGATGTGGCATTGTTTTCAGTTTCAACCTCTACTAAGATTAGGTTCTTCTAGTTATTGTTGTCAATAATGAAATGGAGTGGGGTCCCCTTCACTCGCATCTGTGAGTGGAAGAGGCGCTCCCATTCTTTAGTATCCTCTAGTTCCTATAGCTAGACTTTTGTGGTAGCGATGGTGACATTGGGTTCTACATCAATGATATTGTTGGCCCTTGACCAAATTTTGAGGATTCTTGGTCATGTTTGACCTAATTTTGGGACTTCGACAGGATATCAAAGGTGGAGCACAGGACAAAGCGAAGATCGCGAGATCTCGGCCCCTTTTTTGGATTTGGGATTATGTAATGGGTATGGGATGTCGGCCCATGGGTTTACCCATGTTTAGGCCTGATTTTGTAATGTATAAATAAGTAGTAGGTGATGTAAGAAGTATACCTAGTAGGCCGGTGTGCTAAGTGCTAGAGTTTCATCTATGTGATCAAGAGTTTTAAGTGCTTTATGCATACTGTGTGAGGCTTGCAAGGCTATTGCAAGTAACTATAAGATACTATGTGAAGGCTTGGTGGTGTACCCTATCTAGAAGAAGGGGGATCTGGCAGAGTGCGCACATATCTCTTGTCTTCTACGAAGTGGGACTTGGATGCTATGTGTCTGTAAGAAGCTTGACCATTTATAATAAAGAAGAGAAGAGTTGGTGGATGTAGCCCCAGGGTGGGGTTGAACCACATACATGTTGTGTTGCTATGCTCTGTGCAATGTATTGATGTGTTTGTATGTTAACTTTCTTAGTGCTTCGATATAGATGAATGATAGATAGATCCATTGATGCTTAGTTCTTAATGGTATGGATGGATGTTAGATTTGACTCATGTACATATGCTTAATGCTTAAATACTTTAGATCTGAATGAATACTATGATACTTTGTAATTAGGGTTTAACTGCGTTGTAACTAAGAACTGGATATTGATGAATGTTAACTGTTAGGTGCTCTGTTAAGTGTTAGAATCATAGACTTGTGTCCCAGCTAAGGTTGCAGACACTGGAGTACTACAACCACCCCTGCCTCTACCTCGGGTGAGACTTCATCTACTTCACAGGTGTTGCCGAAAGGGCCGGTAGTTAGGGTTTTGTTGGTGCATTGTTGTAGCATTGAACCCTGGGTCTGGCCCTGTGCCAACAAATGGTTCTGTTGCCAGGACCTGAAACTGTTATTGCTGGGAACTAAGGAAAAAAAATCTTTGTGCAAAGATCCGACCTGAAACTGTGATTGTTGGGAACTCGGGAAAAAGAAGAATTGTTCGAAGATCTAACCTAAATTTGTGAAAGCTCTGTGCATAGATTTGTCGCTCTAAGTGATCAATATTCTACTCGATCTGTGAATCTATGTGCTAAGAAAAGAAGTCTAATATAAAGAAAAGAGGTAAGATCTGAACACTTTGTTCTCTTATAGAGGTAAGAATAGTGAAAAGTTTTAGATCTGGAAGCTTTGTGCTCTGTTGAAGATAATATTAGTGGAAATTTTTGTTTCTAAAGTATGGATCTAGGTATGGTTAATAGATTTTGTCCTAGCTTGAAAAGTAGGGCACTAATAGAAGAAAGAAGATTTGATATGAGTAGATCTGATAAGAATAGTGAAAGATATGTTATACCTATGCATAGAGAGAATGTTTGGACTAACAAATGGATGCAGGATCCTAGAAAGAAATTTTTGCAGGTTAGTTACCATGATACTAGCGCGCAGTACAGGAAAGGTTGGGGATCAGTTAAAAGAAAGAGAGGATTAACCCTTTGTTATAGTTGTAGAAGACTGGGACATTTGGCTAAGGAATGCCCTAGTAGAATATCTAGTTGTCTTTGTTGTAGAGATATGGACCATGAAGTATTGGATTGCCCTAAAATTATTGTTAAGGTTGAAAGAATGAATACAAACCAAGAAAACCCTAAGGTAGATCCAGAAATGGAGATTATGGCAGAACCCTAGAAAGAATCAGAAAAAGTATTGCTACAGATGAAAGAAACCCTAAATGACCATCGACATGTCATCTTATCAGAAATCTTCAAAGAAAAAGAGTGCATTGAAACAAGAATAGGAGACTTCGACATTGAATATGTTATGGATGAAGAAACACAGGTGAATATTATGACAGAAAGAACTTGGAAAACTTTAGGAAAGTCTGCTATGATTCCTTCATTGGGAGGAATGGGACTATTTTGAGGAAAATTGATAACCCTATGTGGAAAGCTCACCTAGATATCTATGAGTACCAATGGAACTTTGACAGAGGAATAATTTGAAGTTATTAAATTTATTGAGAACAACGCTCCATTTGTTATGTTACTAGGAAACCTTGGATTGAAAGAGATCAAGCCAGAAGGAAAGAAGAAGAAGTCTTAGAACATAAGAAGCAAGATTTGAAATATTTCATGACTAGGGGGATTGCACACTTGACTGAAGAACAGGAGAACCGAGCAAAGCTATTTAAAACCAGATACTTGGATGTCAAAGTCGGAAGAACACTAGAAGACCCACAAAATATTGAAGTACCTATTCCAGATACAGATGAAGTATTACCCCTGATTTCTAGAAAAGAATCTCAACAGCACGAAGTTACTATGCCAAAAGACGATAAGAATCAAAATGGAAAAAGGAATATCGAGACGAAGCTCATTGGAAAGAAGGATAGAAAACTAAGTAAGAAGACATCTAAGATTGAAAAGTTACAGAAGGTTCCATAGGGAACTTCGCAGAAGGGAAATTTGCAAAATTGGAACTTCGTCGGGATAACAGAACTATGTCACATGGCACTTTGCCATGGAAAAACAATACAGCCATTGGGAATAGTATAACCGTTAGACTAATGGCCCGAATGGGTAGAAAGGCATTTATGGTAGAAATTTGGCCACTATATCGTTGGGACCACGCCATAACGGACAGAATTGAGTTAATGAAGGCTTCTCACCCGTTGCAAGAGATCCATTGCCAAGTTATCTATTTCTCTCGTCGCGCCACACAACGAGAACACTTTTTCCAACCATGACTAGCTGAGCCTACATCCTAGCTAATTTCGCACAGTGATCATCCTGCTTTTTCCATCCATCACGTTGCATTGAGCAGTTACTATTCGAACCCGAGATATTCAACCATGAGCATGTATGTCCAAAGAACTTAGCGCAGTCAAAGAGTCTGTGAAGGAAGTACTCATCGACCTCATGACTGAGAGAGTCATGTATGAAAGAGTGATGTTTGTAGGTATACAAGCATCATCAACGATATGAGTGCAAGCCTCTCTGTCGAATGCTCGCGGAGTCATACCATCATGACCATCAGCAGAAAAGAGCACCAAACACATAGATGACCTAGCAAATGTGAAGTTGATCCTGACCATATTTCCTTACTACATCCCACCTCTGGACGGAGTGGTGAGTCGTGATAGTGTTCCAAGAGATTTCAAGTACACCATGGTTACTGTGTATCTCCCGAAGGGGATACACACAGTTCGAGCGCAGGAGGACAAGATCGCAGCATTGAAGTTCAGCGACTTCAACCTCAGAGATCGCAAGAACTATAGTACGCTCACCCTGTATAAATACCTAACTAGGATGAAGGGGAAGAACTCAAAGATAATCCCCCAGCCATGGACAATGAACCTCGGACAGTCCACCCTGTTAAATGTAATGAAAATCCCACACTTTGGAAGGCACCAAGATGTCAATGCATGTGTCAAGATAATACTTTCATGTTACCATGGCGACTACCTATGGCTATACCACTGTATCACATTCGATCCAACCTTGATCCATAGGATCACCGGATTAAGTATGCAAGGACCCGACCCACAGGAGTTCTATCAAGGAAAAGCCATAGATCGTGCACTAGCACAGAAGATCAAGGATACATACGATGATGTTGAAAAGGGGACGCGAGGCTACAAGGTAGCCTCTATCCAGAATGGCACAGTGCACCTAGCCTACCAGTTAATAGCCAACAAATTAGTAAGGAAGAACAAACCTACATAGGTCACAGGCTTTGTCGTTGACCTCACAGGGAAGTGTGTAGAAGGCCTACAGATGAACTGGGTGAAGTACCTAGTTAATCAGCTGGAACTAGACTATCATGAAGCACCAGATGAGGCCTACGAGTTTCACTTTAGCTGGCTCTTGATCCTCATTGCCTTTGTTTCCTTGGAGATGCCAGAAGGTGCGACCTTCCCGAATATTGAATCATTCGAGCCGCTTGCTGCGAAGTTCACCACACTCTAGTACTCGAGTGATATGAACAAACAATGGAAATCGAATGTTTTTTTTCACACATATTACCTTCAGCTGAAGAGAGCCATCGAAGCTGAACCTCACATGACTCTGAACACCCTACAACTATTTTGACCCCTGATGAAGTTTTGTGCATATCGACACTTCATCTACCTTACAACGTGAGAAGATGTACATAAGGAGCAACTTCAGTTCGCAGACCTCCTTATCCTCGCTTACCTTGCAGAGATTTCTAACCCTGAACTAGACAGCTCAGAGGCCACCCACAAAGAACATGACACACCCGGACCCGGCAGTAAGAAGAAGACCGAAGAGGTCCAAGACTTAAGCAGTGCCTCAGGAAAGACTTATTCAGTATCACCTAACTGAGGGGGTGATGATGAAGTAGAAGAGATAAACGGAAAAGGAGTTGAACAGAAGCAAGGCAAAGTAACATCGCTTAGAGATGAGACTGATCCCTTGAAGAAGAGGAAGGTTTCTCCCCCAAAACCTTCTTCCCGGAAGAAATCAAGGACCACCATGACCAAGATGAATACTGTACTCACTACTGATAATTTTGACTTCATCATAGCCACCCTAAAAGACACTTCGCTGGAAATCGTGGAGAAACAAGAATCTAAGCAGGAGGAAATGTATGATGGAATTAAGGTCAAATTTTGACGGGTGCAATAGGCCCTTCAGTCTAGCCGCACAGTGTCCATTGTTCCCCTACCATCAGGAGAACTAGAGTTGGGAGATGAGCCTTCCCAAATCCGTCGGCTAGCTGATGCGGTCGAAGTTCGCCTTCGTCATGCACAAGTAGAAATAGAACAAGCCACCCTGGCCTTGAAGCAAGTGCAAGGCATAATCGTAGAACAACATAGATTTGCAGAATGGGAGAAGGTTTCTCTCCAGGCAAAGTTTGAAGATGAGAAAGCACAGATGCAGCAAGAAAAAGAATAGTTACTTGCAGAGAAACTCGAAGTGAAAGAAGCAGTCAACAGAGCACTCCACTATGTGACAGGATTAGAACCAGAGGTAGAAGACTGAGTCATGCATCAAGTAGGGCAGCTCGCAGAAGCTATCCAACAGCTACAACAATGAATAGCATACTTAGAGATCTGCATTGTGCCTGACACCCTATGTTGGTTGTGGAGCCTGATTATCTTCCTGATTCAAAGGTCCTTGCTTTCAGTCGTGTTTATACACCATGAAGTATTTACACCCCATAAGTATGTACACTCTTCCACGCGGGGGAGTGCAGAGGGGGGGTACCCCCTCTGCGGGGTCCGGGGGGTCCATCCCCCCGGCTGGGGGGTCTAGGGGCAAGCGGGCCCCCATTGGGGATTCGGGGGCAGCGTCCCCCGATGGGGGTTCGAGGGAGAAGCCCCCGAAGCAAAAAATTGCCTTGTAAAAGTATATTGTAATTTCATTATAAATATGGACCATTCATTATAAGGTCACAGATCTAACGGTAGAGATTATGTTAGGGTTTTTTGCCCTAGAAAGCAACCCTCTTTTATGAGGGAAATGTATTGCAGCTATGGTTGACGGGAATATTGTATTCTGAGAGAGGAGACTGTGAGAGAAAGAAGAGGAAGTTACAGCGGGTTTTGTTGTAGGTTGTATCCCTTCATTTGCTGGATAATAATAAAGGAAGGACCTGGCAATTTCTCTGGTGGACGTAGCCCAGATTGGGTGAACCACGTAAATCTATGTCTCTCTTGTATTGTGTTTCTTCTGTGTTTTGTTTCTACATTTGTTTTATTTTATTGCTCCACGGTCCTGTTTATCTAACACCCTGCAGGATGTAAGGGATCAAAGAGAAGCAACTTCTCAGAGTGTAGTTGAAATAATAAAATTCCTTGCCCTGGAATGCAAGAAACTGAGTGATCGCAGTGCCCAGACATATGAGGGACTCATCGAGAATCCAAAATTGAAGTCACTGAACTCACAACTCCAGGAAGAAAAGTATCAAGAAGAGACAATACAGGCACAGTTGAAGCCCCTGTCAGCTGTGAAAAGAATGAAGCGATCCCAGGAGCAGCTCACCACCCAATAGAAGGTCCACATCATTCAGAGCAGAGTTATGGAAGTAACTTAAAGTCTCCAACCTGTACAGGATGAGGCTTGCCAATTGTTTGCAGAGATCGAAGGTCGAGGAGTGGAACTAGAGCAAGTCATCACTGCAGCCGAACAACACCTAGAAGGACCTATCAATGAAGCAGTCATCCAAGAGTTCATTGACAAGGAGGTCATGGCACAAAAAAAAGTCGAAGTAGCTCGAGCCAAGCTCGAGGCTTTTGAAGCAGAACTAATCAGATTAGAGTGACTCGGGATGAGTCACAAGTGAGTGTTCGGGGCATGTTTTCCCTTGACCAATTTTTGAGGATTATTGGTCATGTTTGACCTAATTTTGGGACTACGACAGGATTTCGAAGGTGGAGCACAAGACAAAGCGGAGATCATGGGATCTCGGCGCCTTTTTGGGCCCTTTTTTGGATTCAGGATTATGTAATGGGTATGGGATGTCGGCCCATGGGTTTACCCATGTTTAGGCCCGATTTTGTAATGTATAAATAAGTAGCTAGGTGATGTAATAAGTATACCTAGTAGGCCAGTGTGCTAAGTGCTAGAGTTTCATCTATGTGATCAAGATTTGTAAGTGATTTGTGCATACTGTGTGAGGCTTGCAAGGCTAGTGCAAGTAACTGTAAGAGACTGTGTGAAGGCTTCATGTTGTACCCTAGCTAGAAGAAGGAGGATCCGGCGAAGTGCACGCAGATCTCATTTCTTCTACGGAGTGGGACTTGGATGCTATGTGCCTGTAAGAAGCTTGAAGCTTGACCAAAGATAATAAAGAAGAGAATATTTGGTGGACGTTGCCCCAGGGTGGGGGTGAACCATGTACATATTCTGTTGTTTTTCTTTGTGCAATGTATTGATGTGTTTATATGTTAACTTTATTAGTTCTTCGATATAGATGAATGATAGATAGATATGTTGATGCTTAGTTCTTAATGGTATCGATGGATGTTAGATATGAATCATGTACATATGCTTAGTTCTTAAATACTTTAGATCTTAATGAATACTGTGATACTCTGTAATTAGGGTTTAAATGTGTTGTAACTAAGAACTGGATATTGATGAATGTTAACTGCTGAGTGCTCTGTTAAGTGTTAGAATCACAGACCTGTGTCCCAGCTAAGGTTGCAGACACTAGATTCCTGCAACCACCCCTGCCTCTACCTCAGGTGAGACTTCATCTGCTTCGCAGGTGTTGCCGAAAGGGCCGATAGTTAGGGTTTTGTTGGTGCGTTGTTGTAGCGTTGAACCCTGGGGCTACCCCTATGCCAATAGATATGTTTTTCCTTTTTTGGTTTTGAATCAGAGTCTGAATCAACATCTGATCTCGAGGCCTTCATCTCATCCAAAAATGATTGTTTGGAGCGACATTCATCAGTATTGTGCCAAGGGATTTTTTGGAACTCACACCACTTTCAAGTGTCCTTCTTTGACTTCCCATTACCCTTATTTGTTGGTGGCTTGGATTTGTTGTCTTGGGAGTGGCCATCCTTGATATTTTCTTTACCTTGGGAGTTAGGGAAACCCTTACTAGGATTCTACTGCGATGGGTTTGCAGAGCCGAAATATTGCTTATTCTTTTCTTGAACTTCTACTCGATCTTGATAGCATATCAGTAAGAGGCTCCCAATGAAGATATGTCTAAGAAATCCATATGTGTTTGGATGTACCTGTGTAGGCCACTACGATAATTTAAAACTAGGTGTCGCTCAGAGTCTTTAATACCAAGCTTTGTGCACAAGGTATGGAAGATGTTAGTGTACTCTGACACCATCTACTCTCTCTCCTCACGTAGATTTATCCATCTTGTGTACTAGTCATCATCATTTCCAACAGGGTAGTATTTATCCTTGAGGGCATCAAAAAAATCCTTCGAAGTGGGTCCTAGCCCAAAAATTGCAAACTCATCCTTGACATGTTTCTCACAGTAAGTCTCCCACCAATATATGACATGGGGAAGGGCCTTAAGGAGCGCAAAGGTGAGTTTTTCACTGTTGGAAAAATTTTGGACAGAGAAATAACCCTCTAAAAGACTTAACCATTTTTCCAAAGTGTTGGCATCTATTTGTCCTTCAAATAAAGGAATATCAAAGTTAACTTGTACCTTAAATGATATCACACCTCTGAAGTAACTACTGGTTGAATGTGTCTCCATTTTTGTTGGCAATCGTCAAAGGATCTGGGAAAAAGTATCCATCATCTTGTTCCTTTGTCATGTGAGGGATTCTTCAAGCAACAGTTTGATAAGATCTCCTCCTCTCTCGTCCCTATTTTCTTTCACCATGGGAGGTTTATTGGGTGGGTGAGAGTAGTTTTCCTCAAGAGAAACAATATAGAGACCCAAATATCTATACCTTGACCTCATCGAGGACATGCACTAATAACAACAAGGAGCAGACAACTTTGATACCACTAATCCAAATTATTTTGAGAATGACATGAAGGAAAAAAATTTATTAGAGATATAACAAGAAAATGCACATAGATATTGCAAGGAACACAGTAATACAGTAAAACTCATATTTTATTAATGACTTATGGAATAAAAAATATTATAAAATGCAAAGCACACAATCTAGCTAGAATGGTGGTAGCTTATCTCTGAAGAGAGATGTGTCAGCTACGCTCATTCACAAGAAGTTGATTACAATGAGGCTCCAAAGGCCTTTTTGACATAAAGAATAAATTTGAAAACCGTAAAAATCCAAAACCCTAACCTTGGAAGATGAAATGGCAAAAGGTTTGTGGGCCCCGATGGGTGTAGTTGATACGTCAACTTCTCGAGGGCGCAAATTTTTCATATGATCTATGTTTGCGGCACTTGGTACCCCATTAGAAAGGTCTATCCTAGAAATACACATTTTGATTGGCGCACTGATGTTTTAATCACTTCCAAGTCAAAAAAAAATGTTGTTTAGGGCCTCAAAATGGCCCCAAAAGTTTGGTACCCAAAAAACTGCCAAGATGGAAACTATAATTTGAGCCAGTGAAAAAGGTGGGAGGCCACCAATGTCCACCTGGATCAATGATATTCTTATCTACTTTGAGAAAGAGGAGGAGCATGAATAGAATTTTAGGATGGTGCTACAAGTGTTGAGAGAGCACCAATTGTATGTCAAGTTGAGCATGTGCACTTTTTATCAAAAATAGATCTATTATTTGGGCCACATTGTCTTATAGGATGGCATAGCAGTGGATCCATAAAATATTGAAGAAATCAAAATTTGGTGAGCACCAAAGAATATTTTCGAGGTTAGATTATTTATGGGTATAAGTGCTTACTACAATAGATTCATTGCAGGTTTCTCTAAGATTGCACACCCAATCACCTCCTTGCAAAATAAAGGAATAAAATTTGATTGGACTACCAAGTGTGAAGAGAGTTTCCATCTCTTGAAGGATTTATTAACCAGTGCACTTATCTTAAATATTGTAGATACAAATGAGGATTTTGTTGTGTTCACATGTGCATGTAAAGAATGGCTTGGTGGAGTCCTTATCCAAAAATGGGCATGTAATTTTATATGATTCAAGGAATTTGGAGCATGAGAGGAACTATGCCACACATTACTTGAAATTGGCAACAATTTTTCATACACTTAAATTGTGGAGGCATTATGTCATGGATATAAAATTCGATTTAAGGGCATACTATAGTGGTCTGAAATATTTTTTTGAATAGCCAACATCGAATGCCAAACAAGTTAGATGGTTGGAATTCCTTAGTGCATATGAATTTGACATAAAGAACATTAAGGGGAAAGAGAATAAAGTGGTTGATGCACTTAGAAAGAGGGTGCATAAAATGCATGTTGTATCCATTAGTATGTGTATGACAGATTTAAAAGAAATAATTTTAGAAGTTGTAATAGTAGACCATCATTACGTGTAAATTGAAGAAGGCTTGTAGTAGGATAAAGTACAATAGAAATTTAAAGATCACARATTGGAAGATGATGGAATCCTCTTGTAYAGGAACAAAGTTATGTTCCTAATTCTCATGAGTTGATAAATTTATTTAGTTTTAAAATAGATGCATAAGGTGCCATATGTTGAACATTCATGGTATCATAAAACAATTTYGATTGTAATAGGTCGATCCTTTTGGCCTAGTATGAAGAAAGACGTATATGATTTTATTTCTAGATGTGTGGAAYRTCAAAAGGTAAATGATGAGCATAGACATYCAATGGATTGTTAYARACATTTCACATTCCTAAGTAGAAATTGGAAGTTGTTATTATTGATTTCAGTACCAAGMTTCCTAGAACAACAAGACAACATGATTCCATCATGGTAGTGGTGGACAAGCTTACAAAGGCAGAACATTTTTTCCAGTCAAGATGACACATAAGGTAGCCAACATTATAGAAATTTATATGAAATAAATTGTTAGGATACATGGTTCCTAAGAAAATAGTTTCCGACAAATATTCCATGTTCACTTCCAATTTTTGTAAATGGTTGTTCAAAGGATTTGGGAAAAATCTAAATTTTAACACAACATATCATCCAAAATCAAACCGGTAGATAGAGAGGGTCAACCAAATAATTTAAGATATGCTAAAATGTATGTAATGGATCATCCTTCCAAGTGGGAAGACTATCTTCATTTGGTTGGGTTTGCTTATAACAATGGATATCAAGCATTGTTGAAGATTATCCCATTTGAAGCCTTGTATGGAAGAAAATGAAAAACGCCAGTGAGCTAAGATAAGCCAGTAGATAGAGACATTATTGGGCTAGAGCTAATGAGAGGAATGGAAGAACAAACGATAAAGATGAAGTAGAATTTAAATATTGCACAGGATAGGAAGAAAATCTATGCATAGAAAGGATAAGCACACATGAAATTTAGAGTGGACAAGCATGTGTTCTTAAAAGTGAATAAAAAAGGGAGCTCATTCAAATTGGGAAGCATCCCAAAGTTGGTATAGAAATATTGTGTACCATTTGAAGTTCTAGAGAGGATAGGCCCAGTTTCATACATTCTTTCATTTCCTATATCTGTGAGAGTTCATAATGTGTTTCATGTATCTTATTGAATAAGTATGTCCATGATCTTGACCACATGATTTATTAGACTATGATCTAGGTGGAACACAAAGGGGACTTTTGTGTGGATCTAGTGTGCATCCTGGACCGAAAAATCAAAGTGATCAAAAACTAAGCCATCAACCTATTAAAGGTCCAATGGACCTACTACAATCCTGAAGATGCCATGTGGGAGCACGAGAAGACCATGTGGGAAGAGTACTTGCATATTTTTGTAGATTCTTAGGGAATTTGAAAGTACATGTGTACATAAGTGTACAAAGACTCCATTTTTGGTGTAGCAGGAGTTCATGGATGCACAATTTGGAGACTTCATGTCCAGCCTATGGTGGCCCTAGAAGGGAAGTGGGACATCCTAAGGCACTGTAGTGTAGAGAAGGGGGTACTTCCTTAGATTGTGCAAGGTAAGGGGAATGAGATATTGTTGGTTGGAAGTGTTTCTAGAGTCATTAAACCATGAAATTATTGAGTATTGTGATGTAATATTTTGTATATGCATACATGTACACATGTATGGTGATGTTCACTAAGGATAGTGCAAGTTGTAGGGGGTGGTTATTATAACACCCCAATTTTGATACCTAATGTAGTATTGTATGTTTATAAATATTATGAATGATTGAGGACCAAGTGATGTAATATGTAAACATTATACACTAAAAATAAATAAAATGAAATACACCATCAGTTGGAGTCAGGTAAGGACAAGAGTAATTATCGATTATGATTCCATAAGAAAGGGGGGGCTTAATTGGGGTTTTGAGGGGTTTACACATGGCATGAGTCTTAATTCACCTTTATTATCCTTTTGTCATTTAGTTATTTATCCCTTTGACTTATTAAACACTCAATTATAAAATTCATGTAAGAGTTTGGTGAGGGAGTCAACTCACCTAGTTATGACAACATGGGTTGAGTGTAATCATATTGGGAAAGAGTGGGAATCAAGAAAGCATGGGAGAAGAAGAAAATTCAAGTAGGAGGGAGATCAATGGGGACAGTTGAGAATGAAGTGAGGAAAAAATAGACTTTAGTTCTAAGAAATATTAGGTGGCCATTTTGTGTTTAAAGACAACTTAATGCCAATTGGATATTGCATGGAGATCTAGGTTGTTATGCTTGTGAGTGAATTCTTGTTGATGAAGCTTCCCAAGAGTAGGTGAGATTGTTATTGTGAGAAATCCTATTGTAGTTGAATTTCATAGAGACCTTGATAGAGATATCCTTGCTTCGTATGTACTGGAACCCTAGAGTGGATGGATATTTTCTAAGTCACTGTGATGCAAAGAAGGAAATCTCATCCCTTGGGTTGTGAAAACTAATGGGGAAGAGAGATGGGAAACGAAATTGTTGTAGGAATCATGTCACTTCTTTTTAGTGGGTATTTGGTCTATTTTAGTGGATTGTAGACACCCATAGGAGCTTGTCCATCCTTGTGGATGCATATCCCCAACATAGGGGTGACTTGTTGCTGAAAGAATTGGAGCAACAAAGTCTATGGTTGGGTGGAATGTCCAATGTATACAATTGGTTGTGTAAATATGCACAAAGATAAGTGATCTAATCATGGTGTTATTTATTGTGTGAATGTTATGCTTGAATAATGTGTTTGATTTATTTTTTGTGTATTTAATTGTTGTTGAGCATGCTTAATAATTTGCATCCACGGTTTTAAAATTAACCATTATCTGCATGAGCTTGTATGTCATATTACATGTATTTACACATTTGAATCGATATGTTAGTCAATTTAGTAGTAACATGTAACATGGCCCAACAAGGGATTTGGGAGTTGTGTGGCATCAAACTTAGGAAGTATCTACATTGTTTTCTTGATATTTCCTTATAATTGTTGTCCTAAGCAGTCTCATTTCTATAGGTTGAATCCCATGCAGATACCTACTCAGGTTACTACCCATACATCAACTTCTTCTTTCAGGTTTTTTTCTTCGCGTGACTCAGTAGTCACCATGTTACACTGCCCCTTTTTTTTCTTCCCATTTTTCAAATAGATTTTGGAAATCCTCCATGACATGGTCTACGTTGTGGCAATATCCACATAGTGCACATGGCTTGGTACAGAACAATGATAAGAGACCTATCGCGCCATAGTTAAAATAGGTAGGTGGTCTTCCTCCTCCCCCATTGTATTATCTTCCTCTTACTCTTCCATATAATCCTCTCGTGCCTCCTTGGAATCCTCCTATATTGATGCCTATGCGGGCTCCACCCTTATTCTCCTCTTAAATCTAGTAATCATCTATAGTATGCTCATTCATGAGATGTAGCGATGAGTAGTTGTTCACATCATTGTTAAATTTTCTTGCTTAATCTAATATTATTAATCTTCAATATAACAATAGCATAATAAGGATCTTACTGAAATAAACACAATCACAGAGTACACAAGCATTTATCCTGGGAAACCCTTAAGGAGAAGAAAACCTAGCAAAACTTCTTTAATATAGATTCAATAACCAAGTACAGTGTCTCTCACAAGAGATATCTCACCAAACAAAAGATCCACCAAAAACCCTAATCAAAATAGAGTAGCACACCACTTAGACCAAGATAGTCCTTCACCAAGATAGCCTTCACCTTTATTGAGATACTCTTCCTTGTTTTTGCGTCACTTCTCCTTGTAACTGCATCACTCTCAGACTTGCGCACTTGATAGAGAGAGCTCGATGAGTGTGTGTACAAATGAGGTTCTAGGCCTCTTATAGATACAAGTTGTGCCCCCCAATAATTAGGTCAGGGCCAACCTGTCCACTTTACCTTTTTAATTCACATTTGTCTTGTTTAGGCACAATAGGGACGACTTGTCAATATATATAATAATAATAATAATAATAATAATCTTTTTTTAAGGTCACGGCCAAGCCACCACACCAAATTGGTGCATGAGACACCCTTGTTTGTGGGACAAGGGACCCGCCTCCGCCCAGCGATTTGACTGGTAAAGTCTACGAAGGTATACTGCAAAGAATATTCTTATCCCCTTTTGTGGATAAAGC
>JZKD02S0657792.1:208564-239176 GCA_000966675.3 Picea glauca
ATATATATATATATATATATCTTTATCCACAAAAGGGGATAAGAATGTTGTTTGCAGTTACATAATATTTAAACAATCATGGCCCGTGGATTTTCAAAACTTACAAAATTGAGTATGTGTAGTCTGATGATACTTCTGCAGTGTTGGGAAACAAGGAGGTATATGACCCCATTATATAAAAATTTCACACCACTCAGTTTGTGGCCCTACCAGAAAATAATTCAGTGTTCTAGTCACTATATAACTTCCTAGCATGGAAAAATCATTCCTATGGTGACCTTCTTTATAGAACATGGTACACCAGACATTATCATGCACCACATTAACCTTTTCTGTATCTTGTAGTTGCATGATGAGGTTCACAAGTTGATATTTTTCTTGCACCAATCCTACCTATATCTCTCCAACTCCTGGCGTAGAATCTAAGTGTATTGCAATATCCATGGCTTCTGACTAAGTCATTACTTTCTGTTGGGTGAGTGGGACTCGAATGTGTGGTATGAGTCCAAGAATAAACCATTCTCTATTTCAGAAATCCTAGATCTGGAATGTCAATCTGTCCAACAAGATCTTGAAACGTTGGTCATAATCCCACTCATTTTATCCAACTTACTTCTTAATCTCTTTTATCTCAGTTATACACTGTGATTTTGACTTTGGTTTCTAGAATTATCTCATGAGATATCTCTTTATATATGTAAGGGACCTTTCTTGTAACATAGGTGCATTAACCTTGTACTTCATGTACCATATTAAGTCTTTGTCTATGAATGTGGTTTCTAGATACGCGATCTTGGATGCCTCATTTGTGACTCTTTTCACAGAAAATGTAGCTTCACAAGTGAACTAGTGTTGTTCCACATCATCTCTTCATGTCCCATGAAATATGAGAAACCTAAGGGTTGAATCCTAGTTGGACATACTTGATATAGAACTGGGTCTTCCTAATTTACTACTACTTACAGTTGTTGTTACTGATAATATTTATTATAAGGTTTTGTTGAAATTGGCTTCTACTCCACTTGTATCTGCTCCTCTTACTTATGAAATTTCATCTTCAACTTCTCTCACCTCTACACTTTATATAGTTATTTCTTCTTCGTTAAAAATGTGTGATGGGAGTGGTTCAAAGAGAGGGTTCTTCCATACTCTCTCATCTTCTTCAGTGATGGAACCAAAAGAGATCCATATATCTAGTCGTGCAAGCCTCCTTATAATTTCCAATATATCTTCTCCTTCTTGGAGGGTTCCTTCCTCGTTATTTTCTATTGTGATGACGCTACTAATATGCACCCAATCTTCCTCTGATGTGACTAAATCTATTTATAGCCAAGGGGATTTGGCCTCGTTCTCTTCAAATGTTGTCATATTTTATAGGAAGAGTGTGCTTGTCATTGATGGAAAGAACAACAGTGACGATGGAAAATGGGAAAATATAAGCTCAGGTGGAGGAGCAAACAATAAGCAGAGATCAAAGCTTGGAATAAAAAATGTAAGATTAGGAGGAGGAGCGAATAGTATCCAGATATCAAATCTCAGAAGGAAAAGCGTAAGCTCAGGATGAGAAGCCTCAGCAGTCGTCCGATCAAGAAATTGATGGTTTTAATTGTCCCATATAATGGACGTCAATCATATGAGTGACTGTGGGCTTGAGGACCATTGGAGGATTGTGATCATCAGATCTGCAAGCCAAATCAATGACAGGGATGAATTGCAAGGAGTGAAAGAAGAATTAAACATCTCGCTAGTTCCAATCCCGCAATTTGTCTATATCGTCAGATCTCATAGACTTGGAAATCAATGACTATTGTTGATCCAACAAGCGATCAGATTAAGTTGGATTGAGTTGTGACCATCGGATGCACAATCGCCAGATCAACGGCAGGGATAGATTGCGGAGATCGGAAGGAGAATTGAATATCGCGCTAGTTCCAATCCTACAATTATTCAAGACCGTCAGATATTATAGCCTCGAAGATTGACGATTATAGTTGACTCACCAATGGCACACAACTTCAAATTGCGGAGTTTTGGTGATGAGTTAAATCACTCACAAGTTGTGGTTACACAACCATCCTTGATCGTTGATCTTCTTCGAGAATCTTCACAACTGTCGGATCACTTTAAGTGGAAGGATAGAATAAGTGTGTCTAAAGGGTTGAGAATTTGATTATCCAAATACCCGTCAGCTGTTGGATCAAACCCAAATTCTCGTTAGTCGTCGGATCATTTTAAAGTGGAAGGATAAGATAAGCGAGGTAAAAGATATGAGATCTCATTTATGCGAATTTTCGTCAGTCGTTAGATCATTCTAAGTGGAAGGACATGATAAGCTAGAAGAACTGCATCGCAGACAGTGTTGGCACAGGGGCAGACCTGAGGTTCACTCCAAGAGCGCACCAACAAGCCCTAGCTACTAGCCCTTTCGGCAACACCTGCGAAGCAGATGCAGTCTCACCCAAAGCAGCTAAGAGGGGGGTTGCAAGACAAAGGTGCCTACAACCAGGGGAATATCAAGTGGAACTAATACAACAATAATGCAGCATTCATATATCTCTTATCAGTTAGATCTATTCTATGCATCTATACATCTGCTCTAACACAATAATGAAAATAACAGTATAACAATGACAAAGATCCAGGCATCAATCACACATACAACACAAAATATATGTGGTTCACCCTCTCTCTAGGGCTACATCCACATAACTGTTCTTATGATATATTAAGGTAAATCTTACAGTTCTGATCTGCGCTCTTAGTCAGCAGATCTTCTCTCTCTTCTTCTCTCTATCTCCCGCCCTCCTGCACACCCAGCTACAGGACTTGATCTTCACACCCAGCTAAATATCTTACAATACCAGAAGGCTCTCCCTCTCAACACTCCTCTCTCTCATAGTACAATAATCTCTCAACCAACAATAATCAATATCAATACCTAACTCTAGTACCGACCTGACTTAGGTCCTCTCGGCCTCTATTTATACATTATAGTCCCTCACCGACAGCCTTAGGTCGAACCCTAGGTGTCAAAACCCTAATTACCCAAAAACCTAGGTGTCTAAAACCCTAGGTCAACTTGACCCGCGTTTTCAAGGCTTCGCCAGCCTGTCTTTCCTCCCTTCTCACGCAATGCTCCAAAGCATCCAATGGTGGCTTTCTCTACTTGTTGAGTTGTCTATGATTCTTTTCTCTTGTTAATCTATCATCATTGATCTCCTCTTTCAACGGCTTGCTTTTTCATGCTTCGCTCCATCTTTTCTGCACTTTTTCTTACTTCGACCTAGAGACAATCACTGTGTCTCCTGCGCAGTTCATGTTTGACCTTTTCTTCCTCAATCTTTGTTTTCTTCCATAACCAAGGGCCAACAAGCCCCCAACACTCACCTGTGACTCATCCTGAAGCACTTCAGTTCTGATCCTTCCATGTCACTTCAATTTTGGACTACGGAGTGCAGCCTCTGCTTTCTTCTCCATGTCTCCTTCCCATCCTTGTGCAGACTATCTTTTCTGTGTCTGGTACCCAGTTTCAACTACACCTGGTACCTAGACCCTTTTCTCCTTTGATTTTACTATGAGTTGTGAGGCAGTTGGTTGTCATAGTACAAATTCAGTCGATTCCCATTTACTAATCCCTCTGTCCATTCTCCCTTCAATGTCTTTAGTTTCGCAGCTCCTCCTTCTGTAACATAGGGGACCTCATATGGTCCAAGCCAATGTGTTCTGAACTTCCCTGGATGTCTTATAAATTTACTGTCATACACCAGTACTAAATCACCTTGCTTAAATTCCTTCTTCTTGATGTGTTTGTCATGATAGGCCTTCTCTCTTTCCTTTTATACCTGCTGATGGAATCCTACCATAAATTTGTCTTCTTTGAGTTCAACCAGCTAGGAAAGCCTCTCATGAATAGCGCTAGTGTCATCCATGTTTGTAAATGCAGCAATTCTTAAGCTCGATACCAAGTACTCCATCGGGACAACATCTTCAAGACCATAAACCAACTTGAAAGGGATCTATGTTGTTAATTTATTACAAGTGGTTCTATAAGCCCAGAGTATTGTTGGTACTCTTAAATCCTAGTCATCCCTGTTCACACTGCAAATATTTTTCAATGTTGTCTCCAAGATGTTGTTGAATGCTTCAACCATTCCATTTTCTTATGGATGGTAAGGTGTACTCTTCTTATGGTGGACTACAAATTCTTCATTCAGGGCCTCAACTGTCTTGTTGATGAAATGAGTGCCTTGATCACTCATCAGGGTCTTAGGGAATCCAAACCTAGTTATTATGTCATCAAATATAAAACATGTGGTTGTAGTTGCACTACAGTCCTTGACTGCTCTTGCTTCGGCCCATCTAGTTAGGTATTCTGTCGCAGTGATGATATACCTTGCTCATGTGCACTTTCCTAGTGGGTTTATAGGTCCCACGAAGTCAATGGCCCAGTTTTCAAATGCTTGTAGGGTCATCTGCGGTTCTAGTGGCATGTTGTCTGTTCTGGATGGTTTTCCAACTCTCTAGCATACATCACAGGCTCTGGTATACTCTTTAGCATCTTTGTGTAAAGTAGGCCACCAAAGGCCAACTCGTAGAACTTTCTGCACAGTTGCTTTACCTGCATAATGTCCTCCTGTGATGCCTTCATGAACTTCTGCAAGGATTAGTGGGCGCTCTGCCTCCATCACACATCTTCTTAGTATCTCATTGGGTCCCATCTTATATAGCTGACCAACTATTAGTGAAAAGTCTGTTGCGTGCACCACTAGTTCTTTCTTCTGGGAAATTGTATACTCACTATGTCTGGGAAGTGGTCATCCATCTTCTTGAGGGAGAGAAGTTGTGCATCCGGTAGTGTATCCTCCAGACTAGTGGTTTCCTCACCATGTTCCAACCTCGATAGGTGGTAAGGTCTCGTGTTCATTCGTCCTCGCTTAACTATGATCTCAAAATCATATTCTTGAAACAGGAGAGGCCATCGACATATTCACCCCCCTAACACTGTCTTGTTGACCAGATACTTAAGAGTAAAGTGATCAATAAACATTTTAAAGTGTCCTCCTAGTAATTAATGGTGGAATTTTTGCAACGCGTACACCATGGCTAAGCCTTCTCTTTCTGTAGTAGTGTAATTGATTTCAGTTGTAGATAGATTTCTACTGGAAAATGCTAATGGATGATCAATGTCCCCTTCTCCAGGTTTTGCTATCACTGCTCCTAATGCAATGGAAGACGCATCAGCATGCACATGAAATTCCTTGCTCCAATCTAAAAAGACCAGAATAGGCGCAGTCACCATATTTTGTTTCAGTGCATTGAAGCTATGCTGGCATTATTCTGTCCAACCAAACTGACAGTCTTTCTTTAATAACTTCTCCATTGGCGTAGTAATCTGAGCATATCCTTTGATAAATTTCCTGTAATAGACAGTATGTCCTAGGGCAGTGCGCAATTGTTTGACTGAGGTAGGAGGTGGTAAATCAACTATAATTGCAATTTTGGATGGATCCACCAACAATCCTTGCTTGCATACAATATGACCTAATAATACTCCAAATGGTGAGAATAAGATGCACTTCTTCAAATTCAAAGAAATTTGACATTGCCTGCATTTATCCAACATTAGCCTTAGACATTCAACATGATTTTTCAACAAACTAAAAACAATCCAGTCATCAAAATAGGCTTCTAAACACTTATGCAAAAATTCTTTGAACGCTTCGACCACCACCCTAGAAAAGATGGTTGGGGCATTATTCAGTCCAAATGGCATCACTGTGTATTGGTAGGATCCCCATTCTGTGGAAAATGTGGTCTTGTGGCAGTCCTCCTTGGAAATCCGGATCTGATGGTATCTTGAAAACATGTTTGTAAAAGAATATACCTCCTGGCCTCCCACATTGTCTAATACTTCATCTGTGAATGGTGTAGGGAAGGGGTCATGTAAACAGGCATCATTTATATTTCTAAGGTCCACACATATCCTGATCTCACTTGTCTTCTTATATTGTACTACCATAGTGTTGATCCACTCCGACTCCTCGACATGTTCAATAATCCCTACTTCCAGCGTTCTGTCGAGCTCAATCTTCGCTTTTTCCTTATATTTCAGGTTCAATCTGTAGGGTGTTTGCTTGACTAGCTTCGCATCTGGTTTCAAAGGTATTCTCATTTCTCCCATGGGTCCTTTGATACCTTTCATATCAGTGAACTTGGTTGGAAATAAGTCTTGATACTCATGCAATAATTCTATAATTTTTTCAATGGTAGCAGCATCCCAGTAATCTCCGACATTGGCAAGTTTCGGTGTCTCCTCTGTCCCAATATTAAATTTCTTTATCTTGATCGGTTGTCCAATGAATTGTATTTAAACTCTTGGTCCTTCCACATCACTATGGCCTTTTGTCTTAGCAATGTTTACCTTCCTTGGATCATCATATTCGTTGGCATTAATGTTGTAACATCCTTGTAATTTTTGGAATGGCGTAGTCCATTCGTCCTCTTCTTGCTCCAAAGGGAGGCTAGATGAATCTTTAAATACTTTCTACCTCATAGTCTTTAATGCTTGATCTAATGAGGGGAATTCACTTTCAAATAAAAAGGTGGTTACAAAATTCTGAAGCATACATACCTTCCCAATCTGCGGTGATAAGGCGCAACTCTACTTGAAGGTACCAGTTAATAGGGGTCGTTTCTAGTGTGTTAATGAATCTATGTACCCATTATTCTCAAGGGATGTCACTCCAGGCCTCTTCGCAGCTCCGTTGGGCAGCTTTAACCTATGTACCTCACTTCGCAGCTTCCTACTTGTGCTGAAAACCGCGTTGTCATCAAGGTTCGGCATTGTGTCCAGTCTGTGATATTGCTTTTATGTGTTCCCCGCCATCTTTTTGGTGTAGATTTCAGAGCCTCGTCCATAGCCAAAAACCTCTATTGTGCTAGTACAATTGTTTCAAAGTCCATCAAGAAGGATTTTAAAGGATTCAGACCATCAAAGGTAGGTAAGTTACTTGTTGTGGTACCAATCCAGCGAATTTCTCTGGTCAGTCGAGCACATCTCCTTGTGGATACTTCATACATCTTGTTTTTCTAGTTCTCCAGTGCTTCTTCTGAATCTGATGAACAGGCATTGTCACTTCACCAGCTTAGATTCCCATCGGCAATAGGGTTAATGTAATCATGATGTCTAGCGGTCAATTTGTAGATGTTTTCCAGCTCATATGTGTAGTCTTCTTCTCTAATGGGCTCTGTATACTGCAGACATTCATCTGGATCTAAGGGTGAAATGACCCTAAGGCCATCTCCTTCAAATGTCATGCGTCTTTTCTTTAAATTGACCACAGTCAAATTGTTGAAGGCCCAATAAATTCCTAGTAATGCAAGGTAAGGGAAGCTATCATCAACAATTTCAATTACCTCGAAGTCTGCAAAGGTCCTAACCCTGTCGATGTCCACGGGGACATGCTCCAATCATGCAAATTGGCTGACAGCTTGTTGATTAGCCATGCAAAGCCTGATAAGGGAATATATCAGCTTGGGTTTCCCCATCAGTTCCCAAGTTTTCTTCGTCATGACATTGACCTCCAACCCTAAGTCGAGGACCACGTAGTCTATGTCATACTCTCCTATTTGAGCATTCAAATGTAATTCTTTATTTGTTCTTCTCTTCTTAAAAATCTGGTGTACTGCCCTGTTCAGGAAGGGGTCTATATTTCCTAGCTCATACTACCTGATTAAGTTATGTAACTCTTGTATATCTTTCTCATCCTAAAATAGTTTAAGACAAGTGTACAAAAATTCGATGAGCGTACTTACCTCTTTTCCTTCTTTATGCACAACTGATTGATCAAATGCCTGAGGCATTCCATACTCTTTTACTTCTGGTTGCACTCTAGATGAAGATCCTTGGTTCCTCTTGAACTCTTGTCTTTCTTCCTCAAAGATTCGTCTTTCTTTCTTCGCATCAAAAGCCTGAGTCTTCTCCTCAGCTTTCCCGATACCTGACTCTTCTGCGATCTTTCTTTGGGTTGTTCTATCCTCTCCTATAGCAGTGCCTCCTCGGGTAATGACAACAACTCTTAGTTCGGTTCCACGAGGTTCAGCATATATCAGTTGTACTTGTGGGTTCTGTTGGGGTCCTCATCTTTCCTGAAACTTAGCCAGTAGCACAGGGAATTCTTCTATGACGTGCTTGAAAGAGTTACAATAACTGGAGGTTGTGAAAGGGTTCTGACAATCCCTTGCTAAGTGTCTTGGTTGCACGCAGTTATAACATATTATTTTTCCTCAGCCTTGGCCCATACCTCATCCTCGTCCTCATCCTCGTCCTCTGTATCCACCGCGAGGAGTGAATTTTCCTCTCCCTGGAGAGTTGTACTGCGAAGTATTTCCTTCTTGTTGTACTTCGCCCTAAATCTTGTATATGTCTCTCGACCTTTCATGCAGGAGATCGTAAGCTCTACAATCTCAATCATCGTTCCCTACTGATTTACAGAATGTGCAGTACAAGTTAGTGGGTGTCTGAACATACTTCTGCATGTAATATCACTCACCTAGGCGATGCCTATTTCTGCACACATCGCACCAGGGTAGGTTAACTTGCTTCAAGGGGATCGACACTCTTGAGGCCAAATACTCATGGAATAAGGGACAGTGTTCCTTATCATGACCTTCTGATCTGCATCTCACACACCATACATCTTCCCTTTTGTCTTTTCCCTTATCTTTTGTTGGCCCTTGGCTATGGAAGGAAAAGGAGAACAAGCAAGAAAAGCAAAAAAGAGAACTTCGCGGGAGACACAGTGACTGTCACTAGGTCAAAGTGAGCAAAAGAAAAGAAAAGATGGAGTGAAGTGTGGGAATGCAAGCCATTGGATGAGGAGATTGAGGATGACAGATCAGCAAGGAAGATGGACCTAGGATGACTCAGGAAGTGGAAAAATCGACCATTGGATGCTTTGAAGCACCGCACGAGAAGGAAGGAAAGATAGGTTGGCAAAGTCCAGAAAAAGAGGATCAAGTTGACCTAGGGTTTTGGTAATTAGGGTTTTGACACCTAGGTTTTGGCCTAAGGATGTCGGTAAGGGACTATAATGTATAAATAGAGGTCAAGAGGACCTAGGTCGGGTCGGTACTAGAGGAGCGTATGCTATTGTCATTTGATTTCGCTATATTACTATGGTGAGAGGTCATTGTACTGAGAGAGAGAAGTGTTGAAGCCTTCTGGTATTGTAACATCTTCAGCTGGGTGTGAAGATCAGATCCTCCAGTTGGGTGCGCAGGAGGGGGGGGAGAGAAAGACAAAAGGAGAGAGAGGATCTGCTGGCCAAGAGCGCAGATCAGAACTGTAAGCTTTATCTTAATATATCATAAGCACAGTTCTGTGGACGTATCCCTAGAGAGAGGGTGAACCACGTACATCTTGTGTTATGTGAGTAATTAATGCTTTGATCTCTGTCATTATTATATTATTATTTGCATTACTATGTTAGATTAAGATCTAGAGCTGCGCAGAGTAGATTTTGTTGGTAAATGATATATGAATACTATGATTGTTGTTATACAAGATCCCCTTGATATTCCCTTGGTTGTAAACATCTATGTCCTGCAACCCTCCCATCGTTGCTTCGGGTGAGACTGCATCTGCTTTGAAGGTGTTGCTGAAAGGGCCAGTAGCTAGGGCTTGTTGGTGCGCTCTTGGGGTGAACCTTGGGTCTGCCCTTGTGCCAACAAATGGTTCCATTGCTGGGACAGAGATATTTTTAAGGGAATGTCAAGGTTTTTCCCATCGAAGATAGAGATTCAGAAGTGGATAGAGGATCAAGAGAAGGACTTCGTTGAAGCCCAGCACAAGAACCCTAAACTGAGTACTGAAGATTGGCTACAAAGATACATCTTCATCGACATTCACGAGATCTTCTTTGGAGGAATCCATTAGGAGCTACATGAGTGGTTGGCTAGGTTCGTTGACACATAGTTTGAGATCAGATCTAGACCTCCTGTGGTTTGGACACCGATGTTGATCGAGAAGGTCAAGAGAATTGAAAACATTGTATCCAGAGCAGTAGATAATTGGTTTGATAGTACAATTGGAGGGTATATCACCAAGTTTGTTGTGGACAGAACAGAATCGTATAGCCAAGCTGAGAGATACTTTTTCAAAGGACCCAAAGGAAAAATTTTGCACTTTTTGAAGCTAAGAATCAAGATGCTCTTGCATGAAAATAACATATTGAAGATACAGTAGATTGGTCGAACCAGAAAAGGCTAATGTTCAAAATCTTGGACAGCAACAGCGACACAGAAGCGGGACACACGCGCAGTGGAAAGGTATTCTAAAGGGTTCACCTTGAGAACTTGTTTAAGCAAAACTACAGAGAAGAGGGTTTCTACAGCGGAGAAGAGCTAGATCTAACCGATGAGCATCTAGAGCCCACCAGAACAGAAGAAGGGGAAGTTGAAGAACTGTGCCAAAGCGAGCCAAAAAACTCAGGAACTGCGCAGCCTACTGAAGTAAGTAATGTTAATCCTCCTATTATCCCAACAACACTTGGCAGTCAAAATAGTTAGAACCACCAAAATCTTCAAAGTACTGTTGCTAGTAGCTCAGCATCTACTCAGACAAGAAGTCTAGTCAGCTCTATGGCAGATGAAATGAGACTCCCTATCTTTAGAGGAGATGGATATGAAGATCCAAATCAACATTGGTCTCTGTGTGAAGCCATATGGAACATTAAAAGTATCATCGATGAAGCCATCAAGAGAACCCAGTTCAGCACTATGCTAAGGGATCACGCACTGAGCTGGTACATGAAACTGGTCCAAGGACTGGCACAACCTAAGCCCCTGACTAAGATCAAGAATGCATTGATTGCAGAGTTTAAGAAACCTAATTCGGATTCACAATGTATTACAAAACTAAAAGAGATTAAACAAAGGGTAACAGAACCTGTTTGGGAGTTCAACCATAGATTCAAGACCCTGACAGACCGATTAACTTTTCAAATCCTCAATGAACAAAACAAAGAATGGTTCATTGTTGCACTGCTACCACACATAAGAGTTCCTCTGATGCAGTAGAAGATTGCATCACAGGCAGAATCTTTGGAGATCGCCATGAAGCTTGAATCAACACCGATGGGAGAATCTAGCTCAGGCATTAGCCAGATCATGAGCCAGCTAACTAGTTTTTCTTTACAGGTCGAGGATATGAAGAAGGATAAGGGAAAAGACAAAAGGGAAGATATATGGTGTGTAAGATGCAGATATGAAGGCCATGACAAGGAACATTGTCCCTTATTTCATGAGTACTTGGCCTCAGGGGCGTTGAACTCCTTGAAACAAGCTAACCTACCCTGGTGCGATGTATGCAAAAATAGGCATCGCCCAGGTGAGTTCTACTACATGTAGAAGTATGTTCAAATGCCCACAAAATTATATTGTACATTCTGCAAATCAATGGGGCACAATGATAGAGATTGTAGAGCTTATGATCTCATGCATGAAAGTTTGAGAGACATATACAAGATTCAAGGCAAAGTACAACAAGAAGGAAACACTCTGTAGTACAACTCTCCGGGGAGAGGAAACTTCAATTCTCGTGGTGGGTACAGAGGACGAGGACGAGGAGGAGGTATGGGCCAAGGCCAAGGACAAATAATTTGTTACAACAATAGGCAGTCGGGACATTTGGCAAGGTATTGTCAAAATCCTTGTACAACCTGTAGTTACTGTAACTCATTTGAACATCTCATAGAGGAATGCCCTGTGTTGATGACTAAACTTCAGGAAAGACGAGCACCTTAGCAGAACCCACAAGTACAACTAATATATGATGAACCTCGCAGAGAAGACCCTAGATTCATTGTTATCACTAGAGGAGGCGCTACTACAAGAGAAGACAGAGCAGCCCAAGGAAGGATTGAAAACGACCATGGAGTTAGGAAAGCTACAGAAAAGACCCCGATGTTCGATGCTCAGAAAGAAAGACAGATATTCGAGGAGGAAAGAAAAGAGTTCCGAAGAGGTCAAGGATATTCATCAAAGAAACAACCAGAGATCAAAGAATATGGCATGCCTCAGGCATTTGATCCATCTGCATCTCCAACAGAAGAGAAAGAGGTAAGCAAACTCGTGGAATTTTTGTACACTTGTGTTAAGTTAATTCAAGATAAAGGCGTTGTACAAGAATCACAAGATTTAATCAAGTAGTATGAGCTGGGAAAGATAGATCCCTTACTAAATAGGGCAGTGCACCAAATTGGAAAAAGGAGAAGGACAAATAAAGAATTACACTTGAATGCTCAGATAAGAGAGTATGAGATAGACTATGTGGTCCTCGACTTAAGGTCGGAGGTCAACGTCATGACCAAGCAGACTTGGGCACTGATGGGAAAACCCAAGCTGATATATTCCCCTATCAGGCTTCGCATGGCTAATCAGCAAGCCGTTAACCCATTTGGACGATTAGAGCATGTCCCAGTGGACATTGATGGAGTAAGAACCTTTACAGATTTTGAGGTAATTGAAACTGTTGATGATAGCTACCCTTACCCCGCATTGTTAGGAATTGATTGGGCCTTTGACAATTCTACTATTGTTGATCTAAAGAAAAGACACATGACATTTGATAAAGTTGGCCTTAGGTTCATTGCACCTTTAGATCCATATGAGGGTCCTCGATATACAGAGCCTATTAGAGAAGAAGACCATGCATTTGAACTGGAAAACATCTACAAATTAATAGACAGACAGCAGGATTATATCAATCCTAAAACTGACAGAAATCTAAGCTAGCGAAGTGACAACACATGTTCATCCGACTCAGAAGAAGCGTTGGAGAACTGGCAGAACTAGATGTACGAAGTATCTACAAGAAGATGTGTTAGGCTAACCAGAGAAGTTCGTTGGATTGGCACAGCAGTGAGTAATCTACCCACATTTGATGGGATGAACCCTTTAGAGAAATTCTTATCAGAATTTGAGACAAGTGTACCAACACAACAGAGTTTGTTAGCAATGGATGAGGCCATGAAGGCCACGCCAGCAAGATGGTGGGGAACGCACAAGGGAAACATCACATACTGGACGCAATGTCGAACTTTGATGACAGCACGGTTTTTAGCACAAGTAGGAAGCTGCGAAGTAAGATACACAGGTCGAAGCTGCCCAAAGGACCACATAGGCAGTTGCGAAGAGGCCTGGAGTGATGTTCCTAGAGAACAATGGGTACACAGATTCGTCAATATGTTGGATACCACCCTGACCAACTGGTACCTTCAAGCAAAATTGTGCCTCGTCACTTCAGAATGGGAAGGTATGATCCAGAATTTTATAACCACCCTTTTATTTGAAAGTGAATTTCCTTCAGTAGATCAGGCACTACAGATGGTGAGATGGAAATTATTTAAGGAGGCATTTGTCCTCCCTTTAGAGCAAGACGAGGACGAATGGATTGCGCCCCTTCAGAAAATGCAGATCTACTACAACATTAATGTTGATAAAGACGATGACCCAAGGAAGGTGAATATCACAGAAACAGATAGCCAAAGAAATGTGTAAGGACCGGGAGTTGAACTGCCATTCATTGGACAGCCAATAAATATAAATAAATTCAACATTGGTACAAAGGAGACACCAAATCTTGCCAATGTCAGAGATTACTGGGACGCTGCTACCATTGACAAAATCATAGAATTATTGCATGAGTATTAGGACTTGTTCCCAACCAAGTTCATCGATATGAAGGGTATCAAAGGACCTATGGGAGAGATGAGAATACCTTTGAAACCACATGAAAATCCAATCAAGCAAAGACCCTACAGACTGAACCCGAAATACAAGGAAAAAGTAAAGATTGAGGTCGACAGAATGCTAGCAGCAAGGATTATTGAACCTATCGAGGAGTCGGAGTGGATTAGCCCCATGGTAGTGCAATATAAAAGGAAAGGTGAGATCAGGATTTGTGTAGATCTCAGGAAGTTGAATAATGCTTGTCTACATGATCCTTTCCCTACACCATTCACAAATGAAGTGTTGGATAACATGGGAGGCCAAGAAGTATACTCTTTTACAGATGGATTTTTAGGATACCATCAGATCTGCATCGCCAAGGAGGACCACCATAAGACTATGTTTTCTATAGAGTGGAGATCCTACCAATACAAAGTAATGCCATTTGGATTGAATAATTCCCTAGCCATCTTTTCCAGGGTGGTGGTTGAAGCATTCAAAGAATTTTTGCATAATTTTTTAGAAGCATACTTTGATGACTAGATTGTTTTTAGTTTGTTGAAAAATCATATTGAATGTCTAAGGCTAATGCTAGATAAATGCAAGCAGTGTCAAATTGCTTTAAATTTGAAGAAGTGCATCTTCTTCTCACCATTTGGAGTATTATTAGGACATATTGTATGCAAGAAAGGATTGTTGGTGGATCCATCCAAGATTGCAATTATAGTTGATTTGCCACCACCTACTTCAGTCAAACAACTATGCATTGCGCTAGGACATACTGGCTATTACAGGAAATTTATCAAAGGATATGCTCAGATTACTGTGCCAATGGATAAGTTATTAAATAAATACTATCAATTTGGTTGGACAGAAGAATGCCAGCAGAGCTTCGACACACTGAAACAAAAGATGGTAACTGTGTCTATTCTAGTCTTTCCGGACTGGAGCAAGGAATTTCATGTGCATGTTGATGCATCCTCCATTGCATTAGGAGCAGTACTAGCACAACCTGGAGAAGGGGACATTGATCATCCATTAGCATTTGCCAACAGGAAGCTATCCACAGCTAAAGTTAATTACACCACTACAGAGAGAGAGGGACTAGCCATGGTGTATGCATTGCAGAAATTCCGCCACTACTTGTTGGAAGGACACTTTAAAATTTTCTCCGTGTTGAAGTACCTAGTCAAAAATCCAGTGTTGGGGGGGATAATCTGCAGATGGCTTCTGTTGTTTCAGGAGTATGATTTTGAGATCATAGTTAAGCCAGGAAAAATGAATAAAGGCCCAGACCACCTGTCGAGATTGGAACATGGCAAAGAACCTACCAATCTAGAGGATACATTACTGGATGCACAACTACTCACCATTATAAAGATTGATGACCACTTCGTAGACATAGTCCAGTTCCTGTCAACAGGAATGGCTTCGAGTGAGTATACAATCTCCCAGAAAAAATAGCTAGTGATGTGCGCTATAGATTTTTCACTCATAGTTGGTCACCTATAAAATAGGACCTAATGAGATACTAAGAATATGCGTTATGGAAATAGAGTGCCCGATGATCCTCACAGAAGCTCATGAAGGCATCGCAGGCAGACATTACGCAGGGAAAGGAACTGCGCAGAAGGTTCTGCGAGCTGGCCTTTGGTGGCCTACATTACACAGAGATGCTAAAGAATATACCAGAGCATGCGACGTATTCCAGCGAGTGGGAAAACCATCCCGACAATATGAGATGCCATTATCACTGCAGATGACCCTGCAAGCATTTGAAAAATGGTTCATTGATTTTGTGGGACCTATAAACCCACCAGGAAAGCACACAGGAGCATGGTATATTATCACTGGGAAAAAATACCTGACTAGATGGGCCGAAGCAAGAGCAGTCAAAGACTGTAGTGCAGCGACAGCTGCACATTTTATATTTGATGACATAATAACCAAGTTTGGATGCCCTAAGGTCCTTATGAGTGATCAAGGTACACACTTCATCAATAATACAGTTGAAGCCCTAACTGAAGAATTTGCATTCCACCATCAGAAGAGTACACCTTATCATCCACAAGAAAACAGAACAATTGAAGCCTTCAACAAGATCTTGGAGATAGCATTAAAAAAGATTTGTAGTGTGAACAGGGATGACTGGGATTTAAGAGTACCAACGGTACTCTGGGCTTACAGAACCACTTGCAAGAAATTAACAATGCAGACCCCTTTCAATTTGGTTTATGGTCTTGAAGTTGTTGTCCCAATGGAGTACTTGGTACCGAGCTTAAGAATTGTTTCATTTACACACATGGATGATACTGGTATTATTGATGAGATGCTAGCATAGTTAGTCAAACTAGAAGAAGAAATATTCATTGCAAGCTTCCATCAGCAAGTTCAAAAGAAACGAGAAAAGGCCTATCACGACAGGCATATCAAGAAAAAATATATTCAGGCAAGGTGATTTAGTACTGGTATACGACATTAAGTTTATTAAACACCCTGGGAAGTTCAAAATGCATTGGCTAGGACCATATGAGATCACTTACATCACAGAAGGAGGAGTTGCGCAGCTGAAGACCTTGAATGGAGAATGGAAAGAAAGATTGGTGAATGGGAGTCGACTAAAGTTGTACCACGACAACCAGCTGCCTCACAGCTCCAAGTAAAGGAATAGGGAAAAGGGTTTAGGTACCAGGTTCAGTTGAAACAGGGTACCAAACACAGAAAAGACAGTTTTCACAAGGACAGGAAGGAGGCATAAAGCAGAAAGCAAAGGTTTCACTGCGTAGTCTAAAGTCAAAGTCAAACAAAAGGAGCAGATCTGAAGTGCCTCGGGATGAGTCACAGGTGAGTGTTGGGGGCCTATTGCCCCTTGGCTATGGAAGGAAAAGGAGAACAAGCAAGAAAAGGTTAAAAGTGAACTTCGTGGGAGACACAATCACTGTCACTGGGTCAAAGTGAGCAAAAGAGAAGAAAAGATGGAGCGAAGTGCGGGAAAGAAAGCCGTTGGATAAGGAGATTGAGGATGACAGATCAGCAAAGAAGATGGACCTAGGAAGACTCGGGAAGTGGAAAAAACCACCAATGGATGCTTTGGAGCACCACACGAGAAGGAAGGAAAGATAGGCTGGAGAATTCCGGAAAAAGAGGATCAAGTTGACCTAGGGTTTTAGACACCTAGGGTTTTGGTAATTAGGGTTTTGACACCTAGGTTTCAGCCTAAGGCTATCGATAAGGGACTATAATGTATAAATAGAGGTTGAGAGGAACTAGGTCAGGTCGGTACTAGAGTAGGGTATGCTATTGTCATTTGATTTAGCTCTATTACTATAGTGAGAGGTCATTGTACTAAGAGAGAGAAATGTTGAAGCCTTCTGGTATTGTAAGATCTTCAGCTGGGTGCGAAGATCAGATTTTCCAGTCGGGTGCGCAGGAGGGGGGGAGAGAAAGACAGAAGGAGAGAGAGGATCTGCTAGCCAAGAGCATAGATCAAAACTGTAATCTTTATCTTAATATATCATAAGCACAATTCTCTAGACGTAGCCCTAGAGAGAGGGTGAACCATGTACATCTTGTGTTATGTGAGTGATTAATGCTTTGATCCCTGTCATTATTATATTGTTATTTGCATTACTATGTTAGATTAAGATCTAGAGCTGCACGGAGTAGATTTCACTGGTAAATGATATATGAATACTATGATTGTTGTTATACAAGATCCCCTTGATATTCCCCTAGTTGTAGACATCTATGTCCTGCAACCCCCCCATCGTTGCTTTGGGTGAGACTGCATCTACTTCACAGGTGTTGCCGAAAAGGCCAGTAGATAGGTCTTGTTGGTGTGCTCTTGGAGTGAACCCTGGGTCTGCCCTTGTGCCAACATCTTTCTTCATAGCCTCAACCTGTAAGGACAAACTAGTTAGTTGACTGAATATTTGGCTCATGCCTGAGCTTGATTCTCCCATAGGTGCTAATTAAAGATTCATGGTGATTTCCAAAGCTTATGCCTGCAATGCAATCTTCTGCTGCATCAAAGGGACTTTGATGTGTGGTAACAACACAGTGATGAACCATTCTTTGTTATGTTCATCGGGGATCTGAAAAGTTAATCAGCTTGTCAGGGTCTTGAATCTCTGGTCGAACTCCCAAACAAGTTCTACTACCTTTTGTTTGATCTCTTTTAGCTCTGTAATACATTGTGACTCTGACTTAGGTTTCTTAAACTCTGCAATCAACGCATTCTTGATATCATTCAGTGTCTTAGGCTGTGCCAGTCCTTGGACAAGCTTCATGTACCAGCTCAGTGTGTGGTCCCTTAACGTAGTGCTGAACTGGGTTCTCTTGATGGCTTCATTGGTGATACTTTTAATATTCCATATGGCTTCACACAGAAACCAATGGTGATCTGGATCTTCAAATCCATCTCCTCTAAAGATAGGGAGCCTCATTTCATATGCCATAGAGCTGACTAGGCTTTTTGTCTGAGTAGATGCTAAGATACCAGTAACAGTGGTCTGAAGACTCTGGTGGCTCTGACTATTTTGACCGCTAAGTACTGTTGAGACAATAGGAATATTAATGTTACTTACTTTAGTGGTCTGCGCAGTTCTTGAGGTCTCTGGCTCGCTTTGGCGAAGTTCTTTAGCTTCCCCTTCTTCTATTCTGGTGGGCTCTGAATGTTCTTCGTCGGTTATATCTACCTCTTCTCCACTGTAGAAACCCTCTTCTCCATAGTTTTGTTTAAACAGGTTCTCAAGGTGAACCCCTCGGAATACTTTCCCACTGCGCGTATGTCCTTCTTCTGTGTCACTGTCATTGTTCAAGATCTTGAACATTAGCCTTTTCGGGCCTGACCAATCTATTGTATCTTCAAGATGTGGTTTTCATGCAAGAGCATCTTGATCCTCATCTTGAGAAAGTGAAAAAAAATTCCTCTAGGTCCTTTGAAAAAGTATCTCTCGGATTGGCTATACAATTATGCTCTGTCAATAGCAAACTCGATGATATACCCTCCAATGGTACTATCAAACCAATTATCTACTTCTCTGGATACAGCGTTGTCAACTCTCTTGACCTTCTGGATCAGTACCGGTGTCCAAACCACAAGAGGTCTAGATCTAATCTCGAACTGGGTATCGGCTAACCTAGCCAACCATTCAAACAACTCCTATTGGATTCCCCCAAAGAAGATCTTGTGAATGTCAGTGAAGATGTATCTTTGTAGCCAATATTTAGTATTCAGTTTAGGGTTCTTGTTCTAGGCTTCAGCGAAGTCCCTCTCTTGATCCTCTATCCACTTTTGAATCTCATTTTTTGATGGGAACCACCTTGACATTCCCTTAAATAGATTCATGTCTTGACAATGGAACCATTTGTTGGCACAGGAGCAGACCCGGGGTTCACTCCAAGAGCGCACCAACAAGCCCTAGCTACTGGCCCTTTCGACAACACCTGCGAAGCAGATGTAGTCTCACCCGAAGCAGCTAAGAGGGGGGTTGCAAGAAAGAGGTGTCTACAACCAGGGGAATATCAAGTGGAACTAATACAACAATAATGCAGCATTCATATATCTCTTATTAGCTTGATCTATTCTGCACAGCTATACATATGATCTAACACAATAATGAAAATAACAGTATAACAATGACAAAGATCCAGACATCAATCACACATACAAAACAAAATATACATGGTTCACCCTCTCTTTAGGGCTACGTCCACAGAACTGTGCTTATGATATATTAAGGTAAAGCTTACAATTCTGATCTGCGCTCTTAGTCAGCAGATCTTCTCTCTCTTCTTCTCTCTGTCTCCCACCCTCCTACACACCCACCTACAGGACTTGATCTTCACACCCAGCTAAAGATCTTACAATACCAGAAGGCTCTCCCTCTCATCACTCCTCTCTCTCATAGTACAATAATCTCTCAACCAACAACAATCAATATCAATACCCAACTCTAGTACCGACCTGACCTAGGTCCTCTCGATCTCTATTTATACATTATAGTCCCTCACTGACAGACTTAGGTTGAACCCTAGGTGTCAAAACCCTAATTACCCAAAACCCTAGGTGTCTAAAACCCTAGGTCAACTTGACCCTCATTTTTAGGGCTTCGCCAGCCTATCTTTCCTCTCTTCTAGCACGGTGCTCTAAAGCATCCAATGGTGGCTTTCTTTGCTTGTTGAGTTGTCTATGATTCTTTTCTCTTGCTGATATGTCATCCCTGATCTCCTCTTTCAATGGCTTGCTTTTTTGTGCTTCACTCCATATTTTCTTCTCTTTTGCTTACTTCGACCCAGGGACAGTCACTATGTCTCCCGCGTAGTTCGTGTTTGACCTTTTCTTCCTCGATCTTCGCTTTCTTCCATAACCAAGGTCCAATAGGTAGATCGAGCCATCAATCCAAGATCATGATCGACAAAAAACATTTAGTTCAGGTATAAATATGTGAGGAGGTTAAGCTCCCGAAAAATCTCACTTCAAATTTTTCAGTTTGACATTTGAAAAACCCGAAGCCCAAAGAGCCAAAAATATGAAATGAATAAGGACCATCAGATCTGAAGAACATACGATGATTGTTATATCAGGGAGATCTATGTCAGCAAACCTTGTCTGCAAGGACATGTGGCAGACCATGTCATCAAAGGACATATGGGAGATCACATCAGCAGACCACGTCAGCAAGGACACGAGTCGTCCAATCTAAAAGATCACTTCGGGTGTATTCTCAACCGTTGATAGTGTAAGTTTGAAAAGTTGAAATCCCGAAGTTCTGAAGGGAGAAGTTCTGACAACCGTCCATCTCAATGTTTGATTAAATCCTAGCCGTCAGATTGAACAATGAAAGGATGGGTGTAATGATCAAATCTGACCATTGATTTGTTTCCATGAATTAAATCATCCGATCTGGTTGAAAGGTCAAATTCCTGAAGTGAACGAGGACCATTGATCCAACAAGGACATGCCTCAATAGATTTTCAACTTCAGAATATTGGCATATGGGAAAAGCGAGCTCTAAGAATTGAAACTCCCAGAGCTCGGATCACGAAGTAAATCTCAGTTCTTGATTTAGGAATGTAGATATGATCCGCAGACTTGAGTGGATAGATATGAATCGTCAGTTCAGGAGCATCATCAAGATCGTGAGATCGATGGTCCCATTGCATTGCGGGCCTTTAACATGCTCATGTCTTACTTTTTCGTGAGTGGGCTGCAATCAAAACCACGGTTTTGGAGAAAGAACACGTGAAGGCTCGTAGTGAATGGCAGGGCAAAACGTGGGTTTCCATCAAACCACCTTTGTTCATGCCCGCAATCGCATGGTTACATGATAGCATCGCCCATGGTCACATCAATGGAAGATAGGGGAAGGAGATAACACTACCAAGCTCCACCTCAGAGTATATTCCAACAGCGCTAATCAAAATGAATTTGATCGAAGGGTTGTTGTTTCATCTTGTGATTTCTTGACCAGTTATGATTCAGTTACACTAACTGAATCATTGTTCCTGAGCGGTTGAATCATTGTTCCTGAACGTTGGAATCATGGCTCTTGAGCATTCTGAGATTCCCGACATTGAGCATTGGAGATGTAGAGTGTAATGGATGATGAGAGCATTAATAAAATAAAGATGCCAAGACAGAGGAAGGTTGTTGTTTCTTAGTAAAATAAGTTGAACTGTATGTAATCATGTAGAGAGAATGAACATAGTGTGAGAGATGCAGAGTTGAAGAACTCAAGTTGGACAGAGAAGAAATGGTGAAAACAAGAGACTATACGAGAACCTAAGAGAATGAGAAGAATAAAGGAAGAGCAGATGGAAAGAAACAGCAAGTGGAGCTGAGCATGAACAGACAGAACCAGACCAAAATTGCAGAACAGAGAAGAACTGGTAAGCGTTGAAATGTGTGTACTCTTGTAAAGTATTATTCAAGCAAAGTTTTAGAAAACATGGTGGTAGGGTGGTGTTGGGGAGGACTATCATCCTCAGAGTGTCAAGAGGGTGCTTGAACACAGGAAGTTTTCGCTTCCATCTAGTTGCAACCAAAAAAACCAAGGTGGTAGGGTGGTGCAAGGGAGAACAATTGTTCTCTGTTATATAGGTTGGTGCCTGTGTGACTGGAAGTTGGTGCTTCCATCCAGTTGGTGTTGGAACACTCAGGGAGTTGGTGCTTCCTTCTAGTGGGTGCTAGAGAAACCAGATATTTGGTGCTCTCAACAAGTTGCATCTTGCTAAAGAAGAGGTTGTAGCCTCATTTTGATTTGGTGCTCAAAGAAAGATGATGTACAAAACTTAAAACACTGCCTATCATTCTAAGAAGAAGAGGTTTTCTCCCTTTATGGGTTTCCTCATGAATATTTGTCTCTATGTATATCATGTGTGAGATTGATGTTTATTATTTCTATTGTTAATGACTTGCATAATATTGATGATCACTTGAAGAAGGTTAATAACATTTTAATAGGCATAAAAAAATTTAAGCACAGTAACAATTGATTCACCCCCCACTCTCAATTGTCTTAGTATTTCCAACAATTGGTATCAGAGCGGGTTCCTTTTATTTAAAGGTAGATCAGTAAGCTTAAACATGACAAGTCATCAAGGAACTTCAACCAATAAGGCCCCCCTATTCAAGGGAACAAACTTTGCCTTCTGGAAATTTAGGATGAGAACCTACATAATGGCTTTGGGTGCAGATGTTTGGGATGTGGTAGAGACTGGTTATGTAAATCCAGTTGTACTAGATAATAAGGATGACAAGCTAGAATTCATCTTCAATGCTAAGGCTATGAATGTTATTCTTAGTGGGCTTGCAAAAGCAGAATTTGTAAACGTTATGCACTTAGAATCTACCAAGGAAATGTGGGACAAACTCATTAGAAGTTATGAAGGTAATGAGAAGGTAAAGGATGCCAAGCTTCAAACCTACAAATTACAGTTTGAACAACTAAAAATGAATGAGGATGAAATAGTTAATAAATTTTTCTTAAGATTTGAGGAGCTTGTGAATGCCATGAAGGGTCTTGGTGAGAAGATTGAAGACATTTTTTTAGTTCAGAAGATTTTAAGATCTCTACCAAATAAATTTAATCCAAAAGTTTCTGCAATAGAAGAACTAAATGATCTTAAGGCTTTGTCTATTGATCAACTTCAAGGAACTCTAACTGCTTATGAAATGAAGATTAGTAAGGATAAACCCACCTCTAGAGAAGAATCATTTAAAGCAGATAAGAATGAGGATTTTGAGCCTGATGAAATTGAAGCAAAATTTTTGAGAAGACTAAAGAAAGGATCAAGAAAATACCAAGGCAATCTTCCCTTCAAATGTTTTAACTATGGAAAGACAGGTCACTTTGCATCCAAGTGTCTACATAAGAAGAAGGACCAGAAATTTGAAGGTGAAGAGACGTACAAATCCAAGAGATTTGGTAAAAAGAAAAGTTTATGTGTAAACAATGATGACTCTTTAGAAGACACAGATAGTGACTCTTCCTGTGAAGATAAGGTTAATGACTTTGTGCTTATGGCCAAAGAGGATTATGAGAATAAAAGAACAAGAAGTGATGTTAATGATGAAGAAGTTGTGGTTGATATGGAAGGTGAACTAATCAGTGCTTTAGAAGAGATTGACAGGCTCATACTTAAGAAGAGAAAACAAAAACAGTTGTTGATGCAATTTGAAAAGAATGGTAAAAAACCTGATAAAGACTTTGCCCTGCTAAAAGTGGAGTTAGAAGAGGCAAAGAAAATAGACGACACTCTGAAACAACAGTTATCAGAGAAGAAAGCAATATGTTAATACTTGGAAGAAGAGGTGGTAATAACTAGAAAAGAGATGGAGAAGTTTAAAGCATTGTATCTCCAAAATCTTCCAAGCATTAAAGCCTCAGCAGAACTAAATGACATTCTCAGAAAACAAAGATCTCCCTTGTTAAAGACTGGTTTAGGCTATGTAAGTGGTTCAAGCATCAAACAGATAGAAAGCAAAGAGCCATTAAAGATGATCAAGTTCCAAGTCAGTAGACAATCAGACCATGTGAGTACGCTGCCACCAAAAGATAATAAATACAAGATGATCCCTGATCAAAAAAAAAGATATCAGAATATGGAGCAACAAATGTCAAGAAGAAGGCCATCCTTAAGGTACCAAAATTTCTTCCATGGTTACTATTTTTACTGCTCTAATTTTGGTCATAAGATTGCAAATTGTCAAATTAAGTTTAGATACAAGCAACTGAGGAGATCAAGAAATAAACATTCTTTGCAACATAGAAATAAATAGCCAATGAGTAGACAAAGTTGCACCAATCACTTTGACCTATTGAACAATGAGAACGAATGTTATAACTGTCATAACTTCGGCCAAAAAGTTGCAAACTGCCATCTAAATAATTACAAAGCAGATCCAAGGATAAAACCCTTAGCTAGAAATGCTAGCACGTGGAAAAAGAAAGATAGTGAAAAATGTGGTCTAGTACTTTTAGCTCAAAAACAAAAGAACCCCTGGTATATAGATAGTGGATGTTCCAAGCACATGAGTGGAGACAAGGATAAGTTTATGTCTATAAGTAAAAGAAAAACAGGAAATGTGACCTTTGGAAATGATGAACTTGGTAAAATCAAGGGTAAAGGGATGGTGAGTTTGAGTAATGGCAAAGGAAAAGCCTAGGATGTTATGCTTGTAGATGGGTTGAAACATAATTTTCTCAGTGTAAGTCAAATGTGTGACAGAGAATGTGAAGTGGTGTTTACTTCCAAATATTGTAAGATAAGTTCTGTAAACTCAGGACAAGTGGTGGCTAAAGGCATAAGGACATAAAACAACGTATATGTTTTAAAGAAGAAAAAGAAGAATGTCACTTAAGAAAGTATGATGAAAGTTGGTTATGGCATAGGAGACTTGAACACCTAAATTTTGATCATCTAGTCAAACTTAGAAACAATGGGGCGGTAAAAGATCTTCGAAAGATATCAAAGCCATATGATTCTATATGTAAACCTTGCCAAATAGGAAAGATTACCTAGACACAGTTTAAATCTAAGAACTTTGCATGAACAGAGAAACAACTTCAGTTAGTACATATGGATTTATGTGGACCATCAAGGAAGGAAGGAACAGGAAAATAAAATTACTTCATGTTGATTATTGATGATTATTCTAGACTTACATGGGTTGCCTTTCTGAAAGAAAAATCTGAAGCATTTGAAAAGTTCAAATTGTTTAAGGCTCTAACTGAGAATCAAACAAGAAAAAGAAGGAAGGCAGTAAGGTCTAATAGAGGAGGAGAGTTTAGTTCAAGGGACTTCAAAGAGTTTTGTGATAAACATGGGATCAAAAGAGAGTATACTATTCTAGGTACTCCACAGCTAAATGGATTAGTTGAGAGATAGAATAGATCAGTTCAACAGATGGCAAGATCAATGATGAATGAAAGAAATATTTCTCAGACATATTGGGTAGAATTAATTCATACAGTAGTACATATTCTTAACAAATCTCATCTCAGGCCTCAAAGTGACAAGACTCTTTATGAACTGTGGTTTGGAAGACCTGCTTCAATCAATCATTTTAAAGTATTTGGGTGTAAGTATTATATCAAGAATAATGTTGAAAATCTTGGCAAATATGATATCGGGGTTGATGAAGGTAACTTCTTAGGGTATGCTACAAACAGTAAAGGATATAGATGCTATAATAATAGGCTACACAAATCGGTTGATTGCATTTACATAGAGTTGATGAAGAGATCCTGGTACAAGATGTAAGCAGTGTTGAATCAACAACAGAGGATATAGTTTAAGTTGAAGATGAACAGGTCCAAGAATCATAAAAATAAGACTTCGAGTCAAATGAAGATACAAATACTCAGGCAGACTCAAATCTACAGACAGCATCAAATCCTTCCTCCATAATTACTCAAAAGAATCATCCTGCAAGTCAGATAATTGGTGAGAAAGACAAAGGTGTACAAACCAGGAGAAGGATAATCAAAGACACCGATCAATCACATATAGCCTTCATATCCATGGTGGAACCCAAGAACTTGAATCAAGCCAGTGAAGATGTAAATTGGTTAAAATCAATGAATGAGGAACTGGATCAGATTGAGAAGAACAATACTTGGGAGCTTGTTCTTAGACCTACAGATAAGAACGCAATTGGCTCCAAATGGGAGTTTAAGAATAAAACGAATGAACAAGGACAAATTGTTAAGAATAAAGCCATATTGATCTGTAAGGGGTGTGCACAAGTTGAAGGACAAGATTTTGATGAAACCTTTGCACCAGTGGCAAGATTGGAAGCCATCATAATGTTTCTTGCCTATGCATGTCATAAGAACTTTAAAGTATATCATATGGATGTTAAGTCATATTTTCTTAATGGAGACCTATAAGAAGAAGTATACATGGAGCAACCTGAAGGATTTTCACTGAAAAATAATCCTGACTATGTCTGTAAGTTGGAAAAGGCATTATATGGACTAAAACAGGCACCATGAGCCTAGTATTATAGACTGAACAAAATTCTACAGGACAAAGGGTTCAAGAAAGGTTTTGTTGATAGTAATCTATATATTAAGTTTGAAGGTGATGATTTATTAGTTGTTTTGGTTTATGTAGTTGACATTATTTTTGGATGCACTAATGAACCTTCGGTTCAGTGGTTTTCTAATTCAATGCAAACTGAGTTTTAGATGTCCATGATAGGAGAACTGTCATATTTTCTTGGTTTATGAATCAATCAGAGTTCTGCAGGGATATTTATCTCTCGAGAAAAGTATTTGAAAGATATGTTAAAGAGGTTTCAGATGGAATATTCTACACATGTGAGGAAACCTATGGTGGTTGGTTGCAAGCTCAGTAAAGATGATATTTCGACTGATGTTGAACAAAGAACATATCGATCAATGATAGGCAGTCTTTTGTACATCACAGCATCTCGTCCTAATATAATGCAAGTTGTTGGAATGGTAGGTCGTTATCAGTCTTCTTCTAAACAAAAATTTATTTAGCAGCTGTCAAAAGGATATTCAAATATTTGAAGGGTACAATGACTTGTGGTCTATAGTATCCTAGAAATCATAATTTTCAATTAACTGCATATTCAGATGTTGATTGGGAAAACTGTTTGGATGAGAGAAAAATCACCAGTGGAGGTGCATTCTTCTTAGGTGATTTGTTAGTAGCATGGATTAGTAAGAAGCAGGGATCTATCTCATTATCAACTACAGAGGCAAAGTACATTGATGCTTCTACTTGCTACACTCAAATCTTATGGATGATACAAAATATTGCAGATGTGAAGGTAACTTATACTGATCCCATTCCACTTCACTGTGATAACACCAATGCCATTAGTGTCTTGAAGAATCTTGTTCTCCATTCAAAGACTAAGCATATACCAATAAAGTATAATTTTCTCAAAGATTAGGTTACAAACAGAGTTGTTCAGCTAAATTACATTCCAACCACAGAAAAAATTGCAGACATCTTTACTAAACCCCTAGCCAATACACCATTTGAATATCTCTATCAGAAGTCAGGTGTCATCCCTTCTCTCATCTAAGAGATTCCATCTTGTCAGGGGGAGTATGTGTTGGTTGAATATATAATACATCTGAAAAGTATTACAACAACTCAGGGGGAGCATGTTTTCTTTGACATTGATGTCAAAGGGGGAGAAAAGGAGTGGTCTGGATGCTACAGTTGGAGATCTAAGAATCCTTTCAGGGTTTCCATCAATGCCAAAGGGGGAGATTGTTGGCATATTTTACAGGAAGAGTGTGCTTGTCATTGATGGCAAGAACAACAACAACGATGGAAAATAGGAAAAGCATAAGATCAGGAGGAGGAGTGAACAGTAAGAAGAGATCAAAGCTCAGAATAAAAAATGTAAGCTCGGGAGGAGGAGCAAACAGTATGTAGAGATCAAAGATCGGAAGGAAAAGCGTAAGCTCAGGGTGAGAAGCCTTAGCAGTTGTCCAATCAAGAAATTGGTGGTGTTGATCGTCTCATATAATGGGCATCGGTCATATGAGTGACCATGGGCTTGAGGACTGTTGGAGGATTGTGACCGTCGGATCTGCAAGCTAGATCAATGGCAGGGATGAATTACGGGGAGTGAAAGAAGAATTAAACATCTCGCTAGTTCCAATCCTGCAATTGGTCTAGATAGTCAGATCTCATAGACTCGGATATCGACGAATGTGTTTGATCCAACAAGTGATCATATTAAGTCAGATTGATTTGTGACCGTCGGATGCGCAATTGCCAGATCAACGGCAAGGATAGATTGAGTATATTGGAAGGAAAATTAAATATCCTACTAGTTCCAATCTCGCAATTAGTCAAGACCGTCAAATCTTATAGCCTCGAATACGACAATTTTGGTTGACTCACCAACGATGCACAACTTCAAATTGTGGAGTTTTGGTGATGAGTTAAATCACTCGCAAGTTGTGGTTCTGCAACCATCCTTGATCGTTGAGCTTCTTCAAGAATATTCACAATCGTCAGATCACTTTAAGTGGAAGGATAGGATAAGTGAGGCTAAAGGGTTGAGAATTTGATTATCCAAATACCCATCAATCGTCTGATCAAACCCGAATTATCGTCAGTCGTTGGATAATTTTAAAGTGGAAGGATAGGATAAGCGAGGTAAAATATCTGAGATCTCATTTATGTGAATTTTCATCAGTCCTTGGATCATTCTAAGTGGAAGGACAGGATAAGCTAGAAGAGTTGCATTGCAGACAGATCAATCCAAGATCATGATTGACGAACAACGTTTAGTTCGAGTATAAATATGCGAGGAGGTTAAGCTCTAGAAAAGTCTCACTTCAGGTTTTTTAGTTTGAGATTTGAAAAACCAAATCCCAGAGAGTCGAAATTCCAAAATGAATAAGGACCATTAGATCTGGAGAACATACAATGACCGTTAGATCAGGGAGATCTATGTCAGCAGATTACATCAGCAAACCTCATCCATAAAAACATATGGCAGACCACATCAACAAAGGACATATGGGAGATCACATCAGCAGACCATGTCAGCAAGGACACAAGTCGTCTAATCTGAAAAATCACTTCGGGTGTATTCTCAACTGTTGATCATAGTACAGTGGAAGGATAGTGTAAGTTTGAAAAGTTGAAATCCTGAAGTTCCAAAGGGCGAAGTTCCTACATCTTTCCATCTCAATTTTTGTTTAAGTCCTAGCCGTCAGATTGAACAATCAAATGATGAGTGTAAGGATCGAATATGACCATTCATTTGTTTCCGTGAAATAAACCGTATGATTTGGTTGACAGGTGACATTCCCAAAGTGAATGAGGACCGTTGATCTGAGAGGGACACACGTCAATGGATTGTCAACTCTGGAAGTTTGGCGTATGGGAAAAGCGAGGTCTGAGATTTGAAACTCCCAGAGCCTGAATCACGAAGTAAATATCAGTCGTTGATTTAGGAAGGGTAGATCTGATCTGTAGACTTGAGTGGAAATATCTGAACCGTCATTTCAAGAGCACCGTCAAGATCATGAGATCGATGGTCCCATCACATTGCCAAGCTAGAACATGCTCCTGTCTTAATTTTTCATGAGCAGGCCGCAATTGAAACCATGGTTTTGGATAAAGGATGCATGGAGTCCCGTAGTGAATTGCGGGGCGAAAAGTGGGTTTCCTTCAAACCACCTTTGGTCGCACCCATAATCGCATGGTCACATGATAGCATCGCCCATGGTCACATCAACAGAAGATAGGGGAAGGAGCTAACGCTTCCAGGCTCCACCTCGAATTATAATCCAATGACGTTGATCAAACTGAATCTGATCAAAGGGTTGTTGTTTCATCTCGTGATTTCTTGATCAGTTATGAGTCAGTTACACTAACTGAATCATTGTTCTTGAGTGGCTGAATCATTGTTCCTGAGTGTTGGAATCATGGCTCTTGAGAGTTATGATATTCTCGACATTGAACGTTGGAGATGTAGAGTGTAACGGATGATGAGAACATGAATAAAATAAATATGCCAAGACAGAGGAAGGTTGTTTCTCGGTAAAACAATTTGAACTGTATGTATTCAAGTAGAGAGCATGAATAGAGTGTGAGAGATGCATATATGAAGAACACAAGTTGGACAGAGAAGAAATGGTGAAAACACCAGACTGTATGAGAACCTAAGAGCATGAGAAGAACGGAGGAAGAGAAGAAGGAAAGAAACAGCAAGTGGAGTCGAGCATGAACAAACAAAACCAAACCAGAATTTCAGAACAAAGAAGAAATGGTAAATGTTGAAATGTTTGTATTATTGTAAAGTATTATTCAAGAAAGGTTTTAGAAAATAGGGTGGTGCTACAAAGAACAACTATCCTCAGAGTTTCAAGTGGGTTCTTAAACACAGGAAGTTGTAGCTTCCATCTGGTTGCAACCAGAAAAACCAGGGTGGTAGGGTGGTGCAAGGGAGAACAATTGTTCTCTATTATACAGGTTGGTGCATGTGTGACTATAAGTTGGTGCTTCCATCCAGTTGGTGCTATAACACTCAGGGAGTTGGTGCTTCCTTCTAGTGGGTGCTAGAGAAACCATAGAGTTGGTGCTCTCAGCAAGTTGCATCTTACTAAAGAAGAGGTTGTAGCCTCATTTTGAGTTGGTGCTCAAAGAAATGTGATGTACAGAACTTAAAATATTGTCTATCATTCCAAGAATAAGAGGTTTTCTCCCTTTATGGGTTTCCTCATGAATATTTGTCTCTGTGTATATCATGTGTGAGATTTATGTTTATTATTTTTGTTGTTCATGACTTGCATAATCTTGATGATCACTTGAAGAAGGTCGATAACATTTTAATAGGCATAAAATTGTTTAATCACAGTAACAATT
>JZKD02S0657792.1:239208-252381 GCA_000966675.3 Picea glauca
TGTCTTAGTATTTCCAACATCAAACATACTACCACTACCTATGGTGTCCTCTCTTGATACCTCATTCTTCACACTATATCTCTTCGACGAAATCTCTTCTTCTATGCTTCTCTCTGGCACAAATATTTCTCCCATGCCCCCTTCTAGGGTGGTTTTTCTTCTCTTCATATTATATCTTACTCTTGTTTGTCACCCCTTGCTCTATTTTATTTTCTTCTCTACTCAACTCACCTCCTTATATCAGCTTGTTCTTGTGCATCTCTCAACTATTCTTCTCCTCTACTCTTCTGGATACATTCTCTCTTACCTCATATAATATCCTTCCCTCGTATTTATATCCCCCTCCTCTACGCAGGGGGTTATACATTGTCAAACTATCAGGATCCATGTGCATCAACCCCTTCTCTATGAATAGAATTTTGATCCATAGTGGGATATCTTCCAACAACCTTCTTCTAGAGCTGGCTACAAACTTTCTTTTAGTGCTACTGAAATATTCGCTACATTCAACAACAAACTCAACAATATACCCTTATTTCACATGATCAAACCAGAAATTGATGGCTCTGGACCACTTTTTTCCACATATTTCAACCTATTGACCACTTCTTGGTCCTAAACCAATGGTTCGTGAGATCTGATGAGACCCATTGTTGTCCATTCCAAAGGCTCATCTTTGGCACATTTTTCCACCATAAAATGACTTAATATTTTCTTTTGACCATATTTAATAGTAAGTCTTAGGTATTTTGCATGTTTCTTAATGAATGTAAGTTGAGGTGGATTTTTGTGTATAATGTACCTTTTTTCTCTAATGTTTTTTTCAAAAGATGTGTATTCCACCAACCAAATCAAACTGCAAGAGTCAGTGGTGCCAACATGCTAGAAACAAAGTATTTTGTCTCCCTCAAGGAGCTTCCAACCAATGATCAAGGCAAATTATCCCTACCTACCTCCAAGAGTTCTCCTTGTGAATTAATGACCACTTATGATCAACAACAGTTGAATATACAGGTGTAAAGGGATGAGATCCCTCATTTTACTCATTTCTTTGTTTTATTTGGGAAGGGAGGTCAAACTCTCTAGCTATATATAGACTTCTAGTCTAGGAGAGAAGGAGGAGATATATAGAGAATTTTTGGAGAAAGTATTGTATGGAGACTTTGTGAAGACTTTGGTTGAGAACTCAGAGCCTTCCTTCTATTGATGTATTACTGATATTTATGAAATAAAGATGGGTTTTTTTTGTCCATTAAAATTTTTTTTTGGCTCCTTGTGCTTCTTGGGTAGGGCCCATCGAAAAGGGATCAAGGACCTTATTATAATTTATGTAGTTCTCATGCATGTTAGATAGTATTTTATTCACTTTTGAAGTTTAATATAGTTTTTCATGATTAATCCCATCTTTTGTTAAGATTATCACATACTAGCTAGTTACAACATGCATCCTGTAGAAATGTTTAGTAGCCTTTTGGAGCACTCTTAGGTGCCTCCCAAGGCTAAGAACCTCATATTCACTCCATTTATTTATAGTCTAGATTTGTTCATGATTTTAAATACTTACTCTAACTTTTTTATTGTCATTTTTCTTCCTATATGAGTTTCTTGTAGAAACTGTACAATTCCTGTAGAACTGCATAGTTCTTGTAGAAATCTCCTATAGGTTTGTTTCAGCTTCATATTTTGACTTGGATTAATATTATTGTCATGAAAGCATCAATAAACAATAAAAATAAATTTAGATTGCTATTGATCAAAGGATTAGACAATTATATTATTTTATTCATGCATTAGTGTAACTTTACTTCTATTACAGCTTTCTATCATAGATTAGATTGAATTAATCTTCTTGTCTTCAGTTTAATATTCTTGATTTAGTATTATTTAATGAAATTAGAATATATTCTTTCCATGCAATCTAGATCAGTTGTACTTTCATATTGGTTTGTTTCCTTCAAGCAATAGTTCAGAGCTACTTTATGTCATTTTATTTTCCTCCACATTTTCAACCTTTGATCAATCTTAGACCTTTTCTATCGACAAGTGCATAATTCATACATAGTGCATAGCACCTCTTAAGTTTGTACAAACCTCGGTTTGACAAAGTAAAGTAGGAAGCCAAGGGTATTGTAAATGATTATTGATATTCCTAGGGCCATCACTTTTTGGCGTCGTTGTCGGGGAGGTACTAAAGTCTGTATGTTCTTTTCTTTTTGTTTTCTTTTCTGTGACATGGAGAAGTAAAAAATATGCCTCAGTCACAATGCCAACTTCACTATAGAATTTTTGTAGTGTAACATCCCAAGTTACTTCACTTCATATGAGTATTGTATCTCCTTGTCACACTCTCTTTTTTTTTGTATTATATATCAGAAAAAAAATAATAATAATAAATAATAAATAGTTTTCACTTTCTTTTTTTCATAAATGACTAGACCTAGAGATAGGAAAGGAAAATTTTTACCAAAAAACCCCACCACAAAAATAGGTCCAAACAATCTAGAGATTGGTGTTGAAACACTAGAACATTTCTTGGAAAGGAAAGCTAGAGAATTTGAAAATATTTCAGAAGAAGACCAGTCCCCCTCACCTCATGCCATGGCTGGTGAAGAAGAGATTGGTCCAAGTGGATATTGGTGGCCACGTTCTTTTTTAATTATTTGCAATTGTGGGTTCTACACTTATGGGGATATATGAAGCCCTACATAGCTTCCAGGTGGATATTGGTGGTCGCTCGCCTAATCCAACTAGCTTATTTTGGAATTTTTCATGTCAGTACATATTTGTGTACTTCTAGGGTCGTTTTCGGGCCCTAAACAGTGTTTTTTTGGCTTACTACAGTCAAACTATACATGAAGTCAAAGTTTGGTGACACAATGTGTATTTCTCTAAAATAACTTTCCAACGGGCTATCACGCACCTAAAATGGAGGTTGTATGCAAAAGTTACGAGCTCGGGAAGTTGAGGTACCAACTTACCCATCGGGGCCCACATAACTTTTGGTGTTTCATCTTCTAGGGATAGGTTTTTGGATGCCTAGGGTTTTTTCATTCATGAGTAATGTTAAAAAGGCCTTTGGAGCCTCATTATAATCATTCTGCTCAGACGGATGCGTGTAGCAGACACATCTCTTCTCAAAGATAGCTACCACCATTCGAGCAAGTTGTTTCAGTTCTGCAGTTTTACAGTTTTGGCCTATTTTATGTATTCAATAGAATTTATTGTTCATTGGATTTTTTTTTTTGTTCTCCGTATCTTTGTGTTATGGTATTCAATATGTTATTCATTTTGTGCCGCTCATAAATCTGGATTAGTGGTATCAAAGCGTCTGCTCTTCAATTTGTTTTTCTTTGTGCATGTCCCTGACAAGATCTGGGTACAAGAAGTTGGGACTCGAACAAGTCAAGACTTTGCAAGATTGACTGTGTTGAACCTGACCACAACTCATGGGGGATGAGAAGAAATATAATGAAGAAAGAGAGCCTTTTAAAATGTTACTCGAGGAATCCCTTGCGCGACAAAGGAACAAAATGATGGACAACTTTACACAGATCCTTCAGTGGCTTTCCACGGGAGACACATATTCATCAAGCGGCCATGCAACCCCCTTCAAGGTACAACTAAATTTTGATATTCAAATATTTGAAGGACTAATAGATGTGGATGTTGTAGATAAATGGTTGAATCTGCTCGACGGGTATTTTTTGCTCCACAATTTTTTCAATAGGGAAAATATTACTTTTGCACTCCTCAAGGTCATCCCCCATGTTAAATATTGGTGGGATACATACTCTGAGAAAAGGGCCACAGAATAATTTGCAATGTTTTTGGTCGCCCCCACCTGGGATTCCTTTAGGGATGCAATTAAAGAATAGTACTACCGTGTTGGAAGCTATGAGGACTAGCACACAAGATGGACCACACTGCGTCAAGAAAGGGACCAGACAATACCATATTTCACCAATATTTTCCATACTCTACGCACCAAACTGGGTATCAAAGAATATGAATGACATCTGGTGCCCAAATACCGCGGTTGTCTGCACAAATAATTTCAAACAGAAATGGAGTTTCTGGGCATTGCATCATTAGGTGTGGCTTATAGATATGTTGTCAAGATCGAGAAAAAATTTAAGCAGAAGAGGCAAGAGTTTGGATCTGCAAATTCCTCATAGCCAAAGCAGGAAAAATGAAATCCCAACCCACCAAACAAGGGATAGAGAAAATATGGTCGCTCTTGGGACAACCAGTCCAAGACGCAACCCAAGAAGTGGAATGAGAAGTCGAAGAAGGACGTAGGAAAGTGGTGTGAATACCATAAAATCCCTTGGCACAACACCAAAGAATGTCGCTCCAAGTAGTCATCGGTGGCGGAGATGAAATCTTCCGAGTCAGAGCCAAATTTTGAATCCGAATCAAATCCACAAAGTGGGAAGCGTATCATCAATGTTGAACCTAGTTCCATTGTCGCTACCACCAAATTCTATCCAAGCGAACCAGAAGAACCAGAGGAAGGGGAACACCTATTTCACTCACAAATGTGGTAAAGGGGACTCTGTTGCATTTCATTGTCGATAACGGCAGTCAAAAGAACCTGATTTCAGTAGAGGTTGTCAAGCGACTGGACTTGTCAATAACACCGCACCTGCATCCCTACACCATTGGCTGGCTTCACCAAGGATGAGATCTCTGCATCAACCAACAGTGTTGTCTTCCCTACAACATCAAGCCCTTCAAAGATGAGGTATTGTGTGATATTGATCCCCTTGAATTTTGTGATGTTCTTTTATGCCAACCCCATTTTTGGTAGCGACATGTTATGCATGAGTCTAGACCCCACAGTTTTATTATTACTTTGGGTATACAGTTGTACAGGATACCATAAGTAGCATCGCCTGCTACTATTTCTTTCATCTCTACTAAGAAATATAGTAATTTCATTTCATAGACCGGGAAGTTCATCTTCTTTCTGATCCTTTATCACATTAATCAGAAGGTCGCTGCAACATTTGTGACCTCTACACAGAGCCTCTCTTTGTAGCAGAAGGAAGTGGAAAGGATCATGGAAGAGTACAGATACATCTTCTCCTCACCCACTAGGGTACCGATGCACTTCCAAGTCAAGAATCCAATTTATCTAAGCCCTAGAGAGCCATTTCCTAATGTACCAGTCAATCTTCACTCGATGATGGAAAATGATGAAATCAAGTGCCAGATCCAAGAGCTGCTTTAAAAGGGGAACATCTAACCCAACTCCTCTCCTTTTAAAATCTTGATTGTGTTGGTGTAGAATAAATATGGGAAATGGTGTATCTTCATTGATTACAGAACATTAAACAAAATCACAGTCAAGAATTGGTACCCAATTCCATGAATTGATGACCTTATTGACCAACTCAAGGGGAAAAATTTCTTCAGCAAGATTGACTTAAAGTCTAGCTACCACTAGGTTCCCATCGAACCAACTGATGTATGGAAGAAAACTTTCAAATCTAAAGAAGGTCTCTTTGAATGGATGGTCATGCCCTTTGGCTTAACAAATGCACCAGCAACTTTCATGAGATTGATGGAAGATGTATTGAGACCCTTCACCAACTCTTTTGTGGTGGTATATCTGGATGATATCCTCATCTTCAATAGAACTTGGGAGGAGTATATGCACCATATTCAGTAGGTTTTTGGAACTCTACGACAGCACAAGCTATATGCCAACTTGGAAAAATGCTCCTTTGGCATAAACAAGGTCCAATACTTGGGCTACATTATTGATGAACATGGGGTACATGTGGATCCAGCTAACATCCAATTCATTCATGACTAGCCAGCCCTGACCACACTAATCGAACTTCGGATCTTCTTGGGACTTGCCAACTTCTACCGAAGGTTCATGTTTGGATTCTCCCATATTGTATGGGCCCTCAGCCAAGTAACCAAGGGCGGTGGCAAGGAAACTTTTTCATGGGTGTAGGCACCACAACAATAATTTGATGATCTAAAGCATCGCTTGTGCTCAGCTCCAATACTCTCCTTAATTGATCTACAACATCCATTTGAGATTGAGATTGATTCTTCTGACTATGTTGTAGGTGCATTTCTAACTCAACACAGTCATCCAGTAGCATACCATAGTGAGACACTCTCATATATTCTCCATAAATACCCCACCTATGACCAAGAAATGTATTCCATTGTGCAAGCATATCGTCAATGGAAACATTACATTCTATGAAAGGAGACAATCATCCACACTGATCACAAGCCTTTGCAATTCATACAAACACAGGGGAAGTTGTAGAATGATTGCCATCAAAAGTGGTCCACATACCTACAACAGTTCCATATCAACATCAAGTATAAAAAAGGGAGCACAAATTGTGTCATTGAATGCCTCAGTCACCCTCCCGTTGTTGCACTCACCATAGTGCTCCATTCTTGTGGGCATGAGGCATCTAAGTGGCCTCAACTTTATCAGCATGACCCTAACTTTTCCACCGCCTATCAGCTCTTGGTTACAGGAGCGAATGTTACAGATTTTCACACCTAGGATGGATTTTTATGCCATTTGATCCACCTCTATGTTCCCCCAAGTGAGCATGCAAAGTTTATTTGAGAGGCTCACTACAGTCGTATGGCAAGACATTTTGGTGTGGAGAAAATTGCGGATGTTCTACAGAAACATGTTTATTGGCCTAAACTTCAACAAGAAGTCAGCAAGTATATCAGATCGTGCACTGCATGTCCCATTGCCAAGCCATCCATCAAGAAGAAAGGATTATACACCCTTCTTCCTACTCCCAAGAGGCCTTGGGAATCCATCTTGATGGATTACATGTCTAGCATTCCATCCACCAAGAATGATACTGATTGTATATTTTCGGTGGTTGATCGGTTTTCAAAGATGGCCATCATCAAAGCCTACAAGAAGAGCATCACGGTGGAAGATACTTCCAAGATCTTCTTCGAATGGGTGTGGGTCCATTTTTGGATACCACAAACCATCACCTCAAATCGAGACAGCAGGTTCCTCAACACATTTTGGTCGATTCTCTGGTCACTATTGGACACGAAGCTCACTAAAGCAGTGTTTTCCACCCCCAAACTGATGGCCAGACAGAGGTCATCAATCAGATGATTGTGCACATCTTGTGGATATACAACTCTAAGAATCCGCGTACATGGGATGAGAGTCTTCCCTATGTTCATCACAGCTATAATAGGTCTCTCCATAGCTCCACCGGCTATAGCCCACTTTAGGTGGGGTTGGGATTCCAACCTTGGGTCCCATTGATGTTGCACTACCTCTTGCAACCACATAGGAAGAATCTTCCCATGTTTAGTATGAGGCCGATAAATCTACCAGATTCATTGATCGAATTCAACACATCCACCAACAGGTACATGATATTTTGCAGAAAGCCAATGCTAAGTACAAGCAATGCCATGATTAACATCGAGTACCACACCAATTTTATGTGGGATAAAAGTTTTGGTTACATTTTCAGAAAGAGCACCTTACAGGGCCCCATCGGAAGAACTTCCCACTTCACTATGGGCCTTAAACTATCACCAAGGTTGTGGGTAGCAATTATTTTGAGCTCAACACTCCACCCTTCCTTGGCTTGCACCCAGTGTTCAATGTGGACCTCCTTTGGACATATTTTCCACCATTATTGGACACCTCGGAGATCGTATAACAATTGAAACCAATAGAGATCAACCCTAACTGCATGGAACATGCATCCCCTGATCAGATAGTGGACACACAGGTCAAGGGCACTTGCCAGCAGAGAATCATGCTTTATCAGGTTGTTAAGGCAAGGCAACTCCTACACCAAGGTAAGTGACTCACCCGGGGCCAGATTTAGCATAAGTTTCCTCACCTGATGGGGGAACTCAATGCAATGGATACCATTGCTTCCTAAGGGGGGAGGACTGATCCAAGTGGATATTGGTGGCCACTCACCTATTCCAACTTACTCCTCTTAACAGTTTTTAGTTCAGCATGTTCTTCTGTAATTCTTTGTCATTGTGGGTTATACACTTCCAGGGTTGTTTGAAGCCCTACATAGCTTCCAAGTGGACATTGGTGGCTACCCACCTAATCCGACAGGCTTATATTGGAATTTTTAATGTCAATACATATTTATGTACTTCTGGGGCCATTTGGGGGCCCTAAACAGTGTTTTTTTGGATTACCATAGTCAAACAGTAGATGAAGTCAGATTTTGATGCCATAATGTGTATTTATCGAAAATATCTTTCCAACGGGTTATCACGTGCCTAAAACGGAGGTCATATTCAAAAGTTACGAGCCTAGGAAGTTGAGGTACCAACTTACCCATCAGAGCCCACATAACTTTTGGTGTTTCATCTCCTAGGGTTAGGTTTTTGGATGTCTAGGGTTTTGGAATTCATGGGTAATGTTAAAAAGGCCTCTGGAGCCTCATTGTAATCATTCTTCTCATACGGATGCGCATAGAAGCCACATCTCTTCTCAAATATAGCTACCACCATTCGAGCAAGTTGTTTCAATTGTGCAGTTTTACAGTTTCAGCCTATTTTATTTATTCAATAGAAGTTATTGTTCACTAGATATCTAGTTTTGTTCTCCATATCTCTATGTTATGGTATTCAATCTATTATTCATTTTGTTCCTCTCATAAATCCAGATTAGAGATGGTAGAAATATTTGATTTCCCTATTTGGGAATCCAATGGAGAAACCAAGATTAAAAACATTAATCCTTCTTCCTTACCTCAGTTGCATGGGTTTGTTTTGAAGATCTTGACACTTTCTTGTTTGATTTTGTAGTTATATGTAGGATATATGATTATACCATTGATTAACAAAAGCTCAAACTTTTTCCTTCTACCATGAAGGATTCAGCTCTAAGATGGTTTATGAGCTTGGAAGGAAATAGTATCACAACTTGGGATCAAATGAAAAATACCTTAAGTGGAATATATAGAGACTATTGTAGAGAAAGATATAAAAGGGATGAGATTTTTAGAATGACACAAGGACATGATGAATCTCTAGAATAATTTGAAGAGATATTTCAACTAAGCTACAATAGAGCTCAAAATTGCACTCTAGAAGAAGACTCACTCAAGATTTTCTTAATTAGAGGACTAAGAGAAGATCTAATGGAAACATTGAACCTCCTATCCAATGGAGATATATATCAGTTGGACTATGATTATATCAAAAGAATATCCAAGAACCACTTAAGGTCCTCCACAAAGAAAGGTAGAAGTAGTAGAGGTTTGACATCTAAATATTCTAACCCTATAGATCATATAAAGAATGAATTAGGAGGGTTAATAGAGGACATGAAAACTGAAATTTTATACTATTTATCCATGCAAGTGGATAATATTCATATTAAGAAGAAATAGGAGGAAGGAGATTAGGCATTAGTTGTCTATTGTCCCAAATGCACTAAAACGCATCCTAGAAATGAGTTCCCTTTAGACCTTATATATGTTTGTGGTATTTGTGAAGAAAATCATCCAACTAACAAATGTCCTCATTTGCCAGGATTGAAAGCTACATTTTGAGGATAAGAGGAGAATGTGGAATCACTATACTTCATCAATCAAAGGAGGCCTAGAGCACCAAGACCGTTCCAAACATGTTTGAACTTCAATCCTGCTCAAACTTTTGGTGCATATAATTCTCAATTGTCTCCTCAACCATGGTACAACCCATCTCCTTGGATGAACCCAAATCCTTGGCAGTACCAAGGACCTCCAATCCCTCCTCCATATCAATATTTTCCTAGCATTCCACAAAATCAATGGTGTCAAACTCCACAAGGATGGAGGCCACAAAATTTTCAACTTGAATTACTTCCTTTTCCTCCTCAACCTAACAACACTACTCAAACTAGTTTTCCTCCTAAACAACCTTAGCTACCTGCTCAACCTACTCCAAATCTGAATAACAAGCAAGTTCAACCTATGTACAGCAATGATACAACTTAGCAAACTTATTCCTTGGAATTATAAGAGATAAATATTAGATCAGGAAATATCTTACAACAACAACCCAAGTTCATAGAAAGAAAAAAAACCGAGAAAGAATATATTACCTTTCCCCAACCATGAACTCCTCCTTACCCTGAAAGATTACAAGAAAAGAAGACTTATACATCTGAGGAAAAAAAAAATTGGAGAACTTAAGAATTTGTGCATAAAGATACCTCTCTTACAAGCCCTCAAAGATGTGTCCATTTTCAATAAATATGTCAAGGAAGAATTCATTAGAAGACTAGGCAGGACAAGAAAATATGACCCTACCATAAATGTTATAGGAAAATTAGTTGACCTTATGATTGGAAAGTTGATTGTACCTAAATACTTGGATCCAGGAAGTCCTCTAGTAAATGTACACATCAACACCCTGATCAAGAATACTCTTATTGATCTATGGGTTGTTATTAATGTTATGACTAAAGATACTATGCTAAGACTCAACCTTCATATATTTTTAAGAGATACCCCCACTTTTCTTCAGCTTGCAGATAGCTCTACAGTGAAACCTAAAGGCATGTTGGAAGATATCATAGTCTCCACTAATTCTTGGGAGTACCCTATTGACTTCATAGTCCTTCAACCCAAGTCTCAATCCAATGGATATCCTCTAATTTTAAGAAGGCCTTGGTTGGCCACAGAAGATGTATACATTGGTTGTAGAGAAATAAATATCACTATAATTGATGGCCTTTCCCAACAGCAAATTGTTCTTTATCCTCCTGCCCAACCTTTGATAACCAAATATCTATCAAATTGGGTGGAAGAGGAAGAGGACCTGACACAAACAACTTCCTATCCCATCTATACAATCAACACATCCTTGACTGATAGTACAATTGATGAGGACACCTTCCTTGAAATTTGTTTGCAAAATCAATATCCACTGATGTGAAAATAGAACGGATAAATGATGATAATATATCTGAAATTTGTACTGAAAATAACATATAATTGTGGACCAATATGTTGACTTCTGAAATAGAAGATCCAACTGCCAAAACCATAGAGATCAGCTCTGCAAAAACACTCAAAATTAGCAATAAACTTACTAGTCATCAATAAAAAAATCTATTAGATGTGTTAAAAATAAATGTCGAATATTTTTCATGGGATTATAAAGACATGAAAGGAATCCATCTTTCTATCTGTACTCACCATATTTACATCAAGGAGGATTGAAAACCTGTTAGGAAACCCCAAAGAAGAATGAACCCTACAATGAAAGACATAGTTAAACAAGAACTTCAAAAGTTGTTAGATGTTGGATTCATATACCCAATCTCAGACAGTGAATGGGTATCTCCTCTAGTTATTGTTCCAAATAAGAAAGGGAAATGAAGGATATGCGTAGATTAATAAGAGTTAAACAAAGCTACCAAAAAAGACCATTTCTCCCTACCCTTTATTAACCAAGTCTTGCATGTCTTAGATGGAAAAGAATACTTTTCATTTCTAGATGGATTTAGTGGATACAACCAAATTCAGATCAGTCCTGAAGATCGGGACAAGACCACCTTCACTTGTCCCTAGGGAACATTTTATTATAGAGTCTTGCCTTTTGGCCTATGTAATACCTCAACCACTTTCCAAAGAGAAATTCTTAACATCTTTTCAAAACTCATTCATGACAAAGTTGAGAACTATATGGAAGACTTTACACCTTATGGAAAGTCTTTTGATAAAGCCTTAGACAGTTTAGAAAAAGTTATCCAAATATGTAGAGAAATGAACATGTCCCTTAGCAATGAAAAATGTAATATGATGGTGAATGAAGGGATTGTTTTAGGGCATCATTTTTGCTCCAGAGGGATTGAAGTAGAAAAAAAAAAAAAAAAAATCATCCCCCTACTTCCTACACCTCTGAAACCAAAATATATTAGAAGTTTCCTTGGAAATGAAAGATACTATAAAAGGTTCATCAAGGATTTCAGTAATATAGCCTCTCCTCTCTTTACCTTGCTGTTAAAAGTTGTAGATTATTGTTGTACCCTAAACTTCCAACAAGCTTTTGAGACAATAAAAGAGAAAATCTCAACTGCTCCTATGCTACGAGGTCCCAATTGGGCTCTTCCATTTCACATTCACACTGATGCATCAGACAAGGTTGTAGGAATAGTCATAGGATAATATGAAGATGATAAACCCTATGCAATCTATTTCATAAGTAAAAATTTGGTTGGTGCAGAGCTCAACTACATTGTTACATAAAAATAAAAATAAATCTTAGCAGTCATCCATGTTCTCAATAAATTCAAACATTATGTTACAGGGAATAAATTTTGTGTGCATACATATCATGCTGCCATTTAATACTTGATGAATAAACCTGAAATTAATGGTAGGATGATTAGATGGATTTTTTTATTACAATAGTTTGATCTAACAATTCTTGATAAGCCTGGTAAGAAAAATGTAGTTTCATATTTTTTATCCAGGTTCACTAGTCCTACTGAAGAAGACATTGAGAAGTTTTGTACACTTCTCACCATTATTTTGTCATTGAGAGAGAGAGAGAGAGAGAGAGGTTCTTGAAGGGAAAAAGAACCCATCCCAAGGGGAAGGAAGGAGCTCACTTTCTCACCAAATTCCTTGTGGCATTGTATTCACAGTCTTCCCATTGGTATAACACACTCTACCTTGTTTTACTCTTACTCTTCATTTTTATGTTGTTATTTTCTTATTTCCTTTATATCATTTAGTTGTTTGTGTTTCACTAACTCTAACTGGTACATTTATTGTTGTGTTTGTCAAGCCTAGAATAACACAAAACTTGTATGTCTTGCAAACCCAAGTGGCAAAGAGGAAAGAACACCTTTGCCTCGAGCTAGGATCCCTCCTCTTTCTCCTTCAATCACAATCAACACCAATTTATAGGAAAATAATCTAGTCATACAAGACCCACATATACATCATTGCAAAAAGTTAAAGTTGGCACTACATAATAATAATAATAATAATAATAATAAAACAAAACAAAATTATATACCTATAAAAATACAAAAAAATTATAAGACATAGAAAATTTTAAAAGTATTACCAATGGAGCCCCACTGTGCTTCAAAAGGTATATCCAAGTCTAGCTCCTATCAAAATTCCACATACACATAAGGGTAATTGTATGTAGACCATCTATTCA
>JZKD02S0657826.1:0-15521 GCA_000966675.3 Picea glauca
CCGGTTATGGACAACAAAATCCTATGCAGGGTACTATTCCTGCATAGAGGGCAAAATTAGAAATTCCTTCCTCACAAGGACCTTGGAATCCATGGTAGGCATCAATTCCCTTGTCAGGGATGCTGACTGGGGGCAACCCCTTCCGTAGCCAATGGAACCCCGAGCAAGGCTCAACACATATGCCCGTCGGATCGGCAGGGGGAAACCCTTCCCAAAATCCTTGGAATGTGACGCAAGCCCATCCCTTTTCGTCCTATTATGGGAGTCAACCGATGACATCTCAACAAGAATAGAATCCATACGCTGGTCACGGCTATGGTTATTACCAGAACCCTGGCCAACAACTTAACTTTTCCTGGCAACTTGGTGCCAGCCAAAATCCAGGCTCCTTTTTCCCTGGTTATAATTAACAACCCAAATTACCATTTATGGAAACTCTGCACTTGCCAGACTTGACAAGGTTATTAAACAGCCCGATCTATTAGTATCTGCGTTGTCCTCCCATGTCGATCAAGTTTCCTTCAGACATTCTAAAGTTTCAATCTAATCCTAATGAAGATCCAGACAATCATGTGACTACCTTCCATCTATGGTGCTCGCCCAACTCTTTGAGAGATGACTCCATCCAGTTGCATTTGTTTCAATGCACTCTCATCGGGAGTGCTGTGAAATGGTACATTGAGCTCGACTACTCAAGACTCTTCCTTTGGAGAATTGGTAATGGATTTCTTAAACCATTTCCAATTACCTATGAGATACAACGCTGACACCTAATTGTTGGCCAAATTTGAGCGGAAAAAAGAGGACCATATCTCAGATCACATATGAGAATGGAGACACTGGAAGAGTTTGATAAAAGTGTCAGTCCCACCAACATTCCTTCTTGAGTGGTTCCTTAAGTCTTTGGTGCCCCAGTTATATAAATATGTTGCAACCTCGGGGGTCTTTTCAGAGGAAGAAGTGATAATGAGAGCTCAACAGCTAGAGCTGATTTACTCTCAATATGGTTTACTTTACAAAGTTTTTCCAGATGCACCGTGGTTGATACTTGACAATACCAAACAGAGATATGGACCACATGCCGATGGTATTGTTGGTTCAACACAAATGAAGCCCACTGACCAAATGTCAAATAAATTGCATCAATTGTCGATACAATAGACAGTGGCCAACCAGACCACTGGTTCAACTGTTCCCCCTACCCAAAAGTCGGATGTACACAGTGTGCAATCGACAAACCCAAAGGCCACCCAACATCCTGAAGGATGGAAGAAACAATGAAAGAAGGGTAAGGGGGATAAGAAACCTACCGATAATGCTGGAGGAGGAAACACTAAAAAGAATAATTCAAAGTATCCATGTAATCTTTGCAAGGAATAACACCCGACTCACCAGTGCCCTTGACTTGCGGAGGCCCAGAAGTTATTGGCACAACAACAGCTTGCTGTGTTAACGAACACATTTTCACATGGGAAAATTTTAACTCAAGCCTCTTCAAGTGTGGAAAGGGGCAGTCAAGAACCCCCTCCGTCTACGAAGAATCCTTCGTCCGTGAATGTGTACATGATGAAAGGTAGCATTGAAAAAATGACTAGGACACGTGACTATGGAATGCCAAACACCTCTGACAAGGGTAAAGAAGAATAAAACCCATCTTTTCCTCTCCATATTGAGAACACATTGGGAGAAATAATGACATGCATCGCAAAAGGTTCATTCAAGAAAGCTTCCCACAACCCAAATGCAAGGGCCACTGAAGACTACTCTGTGGTGGAGGATTTGTCATAAACCCCTTGTGCAATGTCTCCTTTGGAAGTCCTCTAGAGTTTCCCTTCCCAGTGAAAGGCTCTGTTAGGTGCCTTAGGATCTGCTAAGACTTGTAATCCAGGAATGATCATGCTTGATACGACTGACTTAAAACCTCATCTTCCTTACCACGTAGCATTTCAGATAGTAGTGGCTTACACCACTAAAACTTTTACTTGGAACATTTTTCGCACGTTGGTTGATGAGGGAACCTCGACATGCGTGATGTCTTTGGCGTGTTGGAAGGCCATTGGCTAACCCATTTTGTCTCCGTCACCTACTCTCCTTACCTCTTTCGATGGTCGTTCATTCTGACCACATGGAATCATCCCCTCTTTTCCCATGCAGTTAGGGGGGAAGACCGTTTGCGTCGAGGTTGAAGTGGTTGATGCATCTCTCAAATACAATATCTTGTTAGGAAGGAGTTGGACCTACGCTATGCAAGCAGTGGTCGCGATAGTTTTTCGAGTCTTGTTGTTTCCACATGAGGGCCAGATCGTGTCCATTGATCAATGATCCTTCTCTCATCCTGACCCTTCATCGGGGGTATCAACAGTCCCGATGATTGATAACCCTCATCTCGACATCATCAATGTAGTGGTTGGTTTGTGCCCACCTTTGATGGGTACATTCAACTACCCACCTCTGATCGATAATGTCCACTGCATATCGACTGTCCCTGACTGGCCTAGGGATGAAATCTTTCAAATATCGTCATTTCACACAACTTACTTTAATGATCTGTGGACTCTTCCTTCCCTATAAGCTACGATGGAAGGGACAGGGCACCATGGCATGGCCATGCCTTTGTCCGTGGCAGAAGTTGCATACTCTATAGTTCAACAAGCTTCCACCGGCCCTGATCCAACTCCTACACAATAGTTAGATACAGTACTTGCACCTAATTGGGATCAAGGTTCCCTCGCTGATACTGATTCTTTAGACTTAGTCTTTCCCTCAGACGAGGTGATTATTGAGGCAATGACTAGTTCGTACAGACCCTGGGATGATCTTCATCATAGATCTTACTTCCTCCCAGAGTTAAGAAGAATTGAAGTAGGGGAATTCACTCTGACTATGACTGGAGATAAGGCTTATCCTATTAATCCTTTGGCTATGCACATTGTTTACACTAAAGGAAATATGGAAAGAATTNCCGGTTATGGACAACAAAATCCTATGCAGGGTACTATTCCTGCATAGAGGGCAAAATTAGAAATTCCTTCCTCACAAGGACCTTGGAATCCATGGTAGGCATCAATTCCCTTGTCAGGGATGCTGACTGGGGGCAACCCCTTCCGTAGCCAATGGAACCCCGAGCAAGGCTCAACACATATGCCCGTCGGATCGGCAGGGGGAAACCCTTCCCAAAATCCTTGGAATGTGACGCAAGCCCATCCCTTTTCGTCCTATTATGGGAGTCAACCGATGACATCTCAACAAGAATAGAATCCATACGCTGGTCACGGCTATGGTTATTACCAGAACCCTGGCCAACAACTTAACTTTTCCTGGCAACTTGGTGCCAGCCAAAATCCAGGCTCCTTTTTCCCTGGTTATAATTAACAACCCAAATTACCATTTATGGAAACTCTGCACTTGCCAGACTTGACAAGGTTATTAAACAGCCCGATCTATTAGTATCTGCGTTGTCCTCCCATGTCGATCAAGTTTCCTTCAGACATTCTAAAGTTTCAATCTAATCCTAATGAAGATCCAGACAATCATGTGACTACCTTCCATCTATGGTGCTCGCCCAACTCTTTGAGAGATGACTCCATCCAGTTGCATTTGTTTCAATGCACTCTCATCGGGAGTGCTGTGAAATGGTACATTGAGCTCGACTGCTCAAGACTCTTCCTTTGGAGAATTGGTAATGGATTTCTTAAACCATTTCCAATTACCTATGAGATACAACACTGACACCTAATTGTTGGCCAAATTTGAGCGGAAAAAAGAGGACCATATCTCAGATCACATATGAGAATGGAGACACTGGAAGAGTTTGATAAAAGTTTCAGTCCCACCAACATTCCTTCTTGAGTGGTTCCTTAAGTCTTTGGTGCCCCAGTTATATAAATATGTTGCAACCTCGGGGGTCTTTTCAGAGGAAGAAGCGATAATGAGAGCTCAACAGCTAGAGCTGATTTACTCTCAATATGGTTTACTTTACAAAGTTTTTCTAGATGCACCGTGGTTGATACTTGACAATACCAAACAGAGATATGGACCACATGCCGATGGTATTGTTGGTTCAACACAAATGAAGCCCACTGACCAACTATCAAATAAATTGCATCAATTGTCGATACAATAGACAGTGGCCAACCAGACCACTGGTTCAACTGTTCCCCCTACCCAAAAGTCGGATGTACACAGTGTGAAATCGACAAACCCAAAGGCCACCCAACATCCTGAAGGATGGAAGAAACAATGAAAGAAGGGTAAGGGGGATAAGAAACCTACCGATAATGCTGGAGGAGGAAACACTAAAAAGAATAATTCAAAGTATCCATGTAATCTTTGCAAGGAATAACACCCGACTCACCAGTGCCCTTGACTTGCGGAGGCCCAGAAGTTATTGGCACAACAACAGCTTGCTGTGTTAACGAACACATTTTCACATGGGAAAATTTTAACTCAAGCCTCTTCAAGTGTGGAAAGGGGCAGTCAAGAACCCCCTCCGTCTACGAAGAATCCTTCGTCCGTGAATGTGTACATGATGAAAGGTAGCATTGAAAAAATGACTAGGACACGTGACTATGGAATGCCAAACACCTCTGACAAGGGTAAAGAAGAATAAAACCCATCTTTTCCTCTCCATATTGAGAACACATTGGGAGAAATAATGACATGCATCGCAAAAGGTTCATTCAAGAAAGCTTCCCACAACCCAAATGCAAGGGCCACTGAAGACTACTCTGTGGTGGAGGATTTGTCATAAACCCCTTGTGCAATGTCTCCTTTGGAAGTCCTCTAGAGTTTCCCTTCCCAGTGAAAGGCTCTGTTAGGTGCCTTAGGATCTGCTAAGACTTGTAATCCAGGAATGATCATGCTTGATACGACTGACTTAAAACCTCATCTTCCTTACCACGTAGCATTTCAGATAGTAGTGGCTTACACCACTAAAACTTTTACTTGGAACATTTTTCGCACGTTGGTTGATGAGGGAACCTCGACATGCGTGATGTCTTTGGCGTGTTGGAAGGCCATTGGCTAACCCATTTTGTCTCCGTCACCTACTCTCCTTACCTCTTTCGATGGTCGTTCATTCTGACCACATGGAATCATCCCCTCTTTTCCCATGCAGTTAGGGGGGAAGACCGTTTGCGTCGAGGTTGAAGTGGTTGATGCATCTCTCAAATACAATATCTTGTTAGGAAGGAGTTGGACCTACGCTATGCAAGCAGTGGTCGCGATAGTTTTTCGAGTCTTGTTGTTTCCACATGAGGGCCAGATCGTGTCCATTGATCAATGATCCTTCTCTCATCCTGACCCTTCATCGGGGGTATCAACAGTCCCGATGATTGATAACCCTCATCTCGACATCATCAATGTAGTGGTTGGTTTGTGCCCACCTTTGATGGGTACATTCAACTACCCACCTCTGATCGATAATGTCCACTGCATATCGACTGTCCCTGACTGGCCTAGGGATGAAATCTTTCAAATATCGTCATTTCACACAACTTACTTTAATGATCTGTGGACTCTTCCTTCCCTATAAGCTACGATGGAAGGGACAGGGCACCATGGCATGGCCATGCCTTTGTCCGTGGCAGAAGTTGCATACTCTATAGTTCAACAAGCTTCCACCGGCCCTGATCCAACTCCTACACAATAGTTAGATACAGTACTTGCACCTAATTGGGATCAAGGTTCCCTCGCTGATACTGATTCTTTAGACTTAGTCTTTCCCTCAGACGAGGTGATTATTGAGGCAATGACTAGTTCGTACAGACCCTGGGATGATCTTCATCATAGATCTTACTTCCTCCCAGAGTTAAGAAGAATTGAAGTAGGGGAATTCACTCTGACTATGACTGGAGATAAGGCTTATCCTATTAATCCTTTGGCTATGCACATTGTTTACACTAAAGGAAATATGGAAAGAATTGCTCAAACGATACCTATTGATATCTCTAGAATCCCTGGCATTGTGGAGAATATTTTCGTTGGAGCGGGTTGCTCCCCCGAGGAGATTCGAATCTACATAGATTTATTGAAATAATTCCACGACGTGTTTTCTTGGTCTTACGAGGAAACTCTAGGCATAGATCTAAGAATCGTCGAACATGAAATCACAACATATCCTGATGCTAAGCCGGTCCAGCAGAAGCTTCGTCCAGTCAATCCTAGAAAAGTAGCATCTATTAAGGCTGATGTAGAGAAACTACTCCAAGTTGGTTTCATCTACCCTGTCCAATTGACTCAATGGGTGTCAAATCCCATTCCAATCAACAAAAAATAGGGTACGATTCGTGTATGTACAGACTTTCATGATTTGAACAAGGCCTATCTAAAGGATAATTTCCCCACACCATTTATTGACCAGATAGTCGATGAATGCATAGGTTGCGAAGCCTTTTATTTCATGGATGGTTTTTTTGGATACAATCAAACACAGATCAAGCTCAAAGACCAACAAAAAACCGCTTTCATCTATCTGTGGGGTACATTCACTTATCGAAAGATGCCTTTTGGTCTGAAAAATGCTGGAGCTACGTTTCAGCAGGCCATGTCTTTTTCTTTCCATGATCTTAAACACATAGTCGAGGCTTATCTCGATGATTTAGTGTCATGATCTTGCAAGAGAGATGATCATCCCACACACCTCTGACTTATCTTTGAGGGATGTCACTACTACCGGATACACTTGAATCCAAAAAAATGTAGTTTTTGCATCACATCGCGTCGTCTGCTAGGTTTCATAGTTTCAGCATCAAGGATCATGGTCGATCTTCTAAAGGTTGAGGCAATAGTTCAATTGCCTCCCCTGTGCACAGTTCCTTAGNAATCGACAAACCCAAAGGCCACCCAACATCCTGAAGGATGGAAGAAACAATGAAAGAAGGGTAAGGGGGATAAGAAACCTACCGATAATGCTGGAGGAGGAAACACTAAAAAGAATAATTCAAAGTATCCATGTAATCTTTGCAAGGAATAACACCCGACTCACCAGTGCCCTTGACTTGCGGAGGCCCAGAAGTTATTGGCACAACAACAGCTTGCTGTGTTAACGAACACATTTTCACATGGGAAAATTTTAACTCAAGCCTCTTCAAGTGTGGAAAGGGGCAGTCAAGAACCCCCTCCGTCTACGAAGAATCCTTCGTCCGTGAATGTGTACATGATGAAAGGTAGCATTGAAAAAATGACTAGGACACGTGACTATGGAATGCCAAACACCTCTGACAAGGGTAAAGAAGAATAAAACCCATCTTTTCCTCTCCATATTGAGAACACATTGGGAGAAATAATGACATGCATCGCAAAAGGTTCATTCAAGAAAGCTTCCCACAACCCAAATGCAAGGGCCACTGAAGACTACTCTGTGGTGGAGGATTTGTCATAAACCCCTTGTGCAATGTCTCCTTTGGAAGTCCTCTAGAGTTTCCCTTCCCAGTGAAAGGCTCTGTTAGGTGCCTTAGGATCTGCTAAGACTTGTAATCCAGGAATGATCATGCTTGATACGACTGACTTAAAACCTCATCTTCCTTACCACGTAGCATTTCAGATAGTAGTGGCTTACACCACTAAAACTTTTACTTGGAACATTTTTCGCACGTTGGTTGATGAGGGAACCTCGACATGCGTGATGTCTTTGGCGTGTTGGAAGGCCATTGGCTAACCCATTTTGTCTCCGTCACCTACTCTCCTTACCTCTTTCGATGGTCGTTCATTCTGACCACATGGAATCATCCCCTCTTTTCCCATGCAGTTAGGGGGGAAGACCGTTTGCGTCGAGGTTGAAGTGGTTGATGCATCTCTCAAATACAATATCTTGTTAGGAAGGAGTTGGACCTACGCTATGCAAGCAGTGGTCGCGATAGTTTTTCGAGTCTTGTTGTTTCCACATGAGGGCCAGATCGTGTCCATTGATCAATGATCCTTCTCTCATCCTGACCCTTCATCGGGGGTATCAACAGTCCCGATGATTGATAACCCTCATCTCGACATCATCAATGTAGTGGTTGGTTTGTGCCCACCTTTGATGGGTACATTCAACTACCCACCTCTGATCGATAATGTCCACTGCATATCGACTGTCCCTGACTGGCCTAGGGATGAAATCTTTCAAATATCGTCATTTCACACAACTTACTTTAATGATCTGTGGACTCTTCCTTCCCTATAAGCTACGATGGAAGGGACAGGGCACCATGGCATGGCCATGCCTTTGTCCGTGGCAGAAGTTGCATACTCTATAGTTCAACAAGCTTCCACCGGCCCTGATCCAACTCCTACACAATAGTTAGATACAGTACTTGCACCTAATTGGGATCAAGGTTCCCTCGCTGATACTGATTCTTTAGACTTAGTCTTTCCCTCAGACGAGGTGATTATTGAGGCAATGACTAGTTCGTACAGACCCTGGGATGATCTTCATCATAGATCTTACTTCCTCCCAGAGTTAAGAAGAATTGAAGTAGGGGAATTCACTCTGACTATGACTGGAGATAAGGCTTATCCTATTAATCCTTTGGCTATGCACATTGTTTACACTAAAGGAAATATGGAAAGAATTTCTCAAACGATACCTATTGATATCTCTAGAATCCCTGGCATTGTGGAGAATATTTTCGTTGGAGCGGGTTGCTCCCCCGAGGAGATTCGAATCTACATAGATTTATTTAAATAATTCCACGACGTGTTTTCTTGGTCTTACGAGGAAACTCTAGGCATAGATCTAAGAATTGTCGAACATGAAATCACAACATATCCTGATGCTAAGCCGATCCAGGAGAAGCTTCGTCCAGTCAATCCTAGAAAAGTAGCATCTATTAAGGCTGATGTAGAGAAACTACTCCAAGTTGGTTTCATCTACCCCGTCCAATTGACTCAATGGGTGTCAAATCCCATTCCAATCAACAAAAAATAGGGTACGATTCGTGTATGTACAGAGTTCCATGATTTGAACAAGGCCTATCTAAAGGATAATTTCCCCACACCATTTATTGACCAGACAGTCGATGAATGCATAGGTTGCGAAGCCTTTTATTTCATGGATGGTTTTTTTGGATACAATCAAACACAGATCAAGCTCAAAGACCAACAAAAAACCGCTTTCATCTATCTGTGGGGTACATTCACTTATCGAAAGATGCCTTTTGGTCTGAAAAATGCTGGAGCTACGTTTCAGCAGGCCATGTCTTTTTCTTTCCATGATCTTAAACACATAGTCGAGGCTTATCTCGATGATTTAGTGTCATGATCTTGCAAGAGAGATGATCATCCCACACACCTCTGACTTATCTTTGAGGGATGTCACTACTACCGGATACACTTGAATCCAAAAAAATGTAGTTTTTGCATCACATCGCGTCGTCTGCTAGGTTTCATAGTTTCAGCATCAAGGATCATGGTCGATCTTCTAAAGGTTGAGGCAATAGTTCAATTGCCTCCCCTGTGCACAGTTCCTTAGATTAAGAGTCTACAGGGAAAATAAAACTTTTGATGGCGTTTCATTGCAAACTATGCCGAGATCACAAAGGGTTTTATGCGTTTACTGAAGAAGGATGTTCCTTTTCATTGGGATGAAGCTGCTCGGTGCTCTTTCAAAGCATTGAAATGTGCCCTCACGTCCACCACTCTGCTGTGGCCACCCAATTATAATAAATATTTTGTATTGTACTTGGCCACAACGCAGTCGACCATCGGTATGGTCTTGGTTCAGGAGAATGATTTTCTCTTAGAATATGTGATTTATTACCTGAGCTAAGGACTGGTCAGACCGGAACTCAATTATACCCACGTTGAAAAACTTGTGTTGGCAGTAGTTCATGCTGTCCAACGGTTCCATCATTACATCTTGTTTTGCAAGACCACCGTCATTGTCATTGTGAATCCATTTCAATACGTGTTGACACGGCGTGTAATTGGCGGAAAGATCGGTATATGGATAGTTATCCTCTCAGAACTTGACTTGGATTTGTTTCGGTGAAATCCAAAAAGTCGTTGGTCTTTGCGGAACTCATTTCTGAACTTTCCGTCAAATCAGGTGATGTTATACCCGAAAAGTCGCCTATCAAAGGAGACATGTTTTTGATCGCATCTTTAGACCCCTGGTATGAAGATATACTATTCTACCTCCAGACTTTGAAGTTCTGTACCTTTGTTTCTCATGATGAGCGTCACCATAGATGCAATCAGGCCAAGAAGTATCTCATACTTGAGGACACTTTGTATCATCAAGGTGTAGACTACATCCTTCATCAGTGTCTCACTCATGAAAAAGAAAAACTCATTCTTAATGATTGCCACACTAGAGCATGTGGCGGTCACTTGTCTAGGTTGGAAAAAACCTGAAAGATTCTACGAGCTGATTACTTTTGGCCGACGTTAATCAAATATTGTGTTGAATCGGTCAAGAAATGCCACCCATGTCAGATATTCTCTCTGAATATGAGGGCACACCCTACTCCCATGTTTCCCGTTATCATAGTTGGTCCCTTCACCAAGTGGGGGATTGATTATGATACATGCAACCCACCTTCCACAAGGGGGCATCGTTATATCATCGTAGAATTATACTAATTCATGAAGTGGGTCGAAGCTATGCCAATGTTTAAAGATGATGGAGAGACAACAACTCTCTTTTTGTTTAACCAGATAATAGCAAGGTTCGACGTGCCGAGAGAGATTTTCACTGCCCATGGCAGTCACTTTCAGAACAAAATGATGTCTAAGTTAACATCAAAGCTTGGGTTGAGGAAAGAACGTTCATCACCCTACTACCCACAAGTGAATGGTCAGGTGGAAGCTGTGAATAAATCCCTTAAGACTATTATACAACGAATGATCAATTCAGCTAGATCAAATTGGCATTTGATGTTGTACTCATCATTATGGGCCTACCGAATGTCTTTTAATACTGCAACTGGTTTTTAACCTTTTCAAATCGTTTACGGGCTTGAAGCAGTCTTGCCTATAGAGTGTCAGAACCCCTCTCTAAAATTGGCAGTACAGTTATTGCCAGACACTTAATCGTTTGAAGTGCGTTTATTATATCTTGAGCAGCTCGATGAGCAGCGACGGGATGCAACCTCGGCTAATGAGACTCACAAAAAAAAGTTGAAGTATCAGTATGATTGGTCCATCCATCCTCGAATTTTCTTCGAAGGTGACCTTGTCTTAGTCTATGACCAAGACAAGGACCCCATGGGAGCAGGCAAGTTCAAACTTATGTGGTTCGGACCTTTCATCGTGAAGAAGGTTCTAAAGAAGGGTGTTTATCGTCTGGTGGATTTTGAGGGAAATTCCTTGGTGGAGCCTAGAAATGGGCTCTACCTCAAGAAGTATTACTCGTAGGTGGGTCACCTTGGGTGACTTCTTGTAACATATGTATAGTCTTATACATTTTCTTTTTAGTTTTTNAGTCGATGAATGCATAGGTTGCGAAGCCTTTTATTTCATGGATGGTTTTTTTGGATACAATCAAACACAGATCAAGCTCAAAGACCAACAAAAAACCGCTTTCATCTATCTGTGGGGTACATTCACTTATCGAAAGATGCCTTTTGGTCTGAAAAATGCTGGAGCTACGTTTCAGCAGGCCATGTCTTTTTCTTTCCATGATCTTAAACACATAGTCGAGGCTTATCTCGATGATTTAGTGTCATGATCTTGCAAGAGAGATGATCATCCCACACACCTCTGACTTATCTTTGAGGGATGTCACTACTACCGGATACACTTGAATCCAAAAAAATGTAGTTTTTGCATCACATCGCGTCGTCTGCTAGGTTTCATAGTTTCAGCATCAAGGATCATGGTCGATCTTCTAAAGGTTGAGGCAATAGTTCAATTGCCTCCCCTGTGCACAGTTCCTTAGCTTAAAAGTCTACAGGGAAAATAAAACTTTTGATGGCGTTTCATTGCAAACTATGCCGAGATCACAAAGGGTTTTATGCGTTTACTGAAGAAGGATGTTCCTTTTCATTGGGATGAAGCTACTCAGTGCTCTTTCAAAGCATTGAAATGTGCCCTCACGTCCACCACTCTGCTGTGGCCACCCAATTATAATAAATATTTTGTATTGTACTTGGCCACTGCGGAGTCGACCATCGGTATGGTCTTGGTTCAGGAGAATGATTTTCTCTTAGAATATGTGATTTATTACCTGAGCCAAGGACTGGTCAGACCAGAACTCAATTATACCCACGTTGAAAAACTTGTGTTGGCAGTAGTTCATGCTGTCCAACGGTTCCATCATTACATCTTGTTTTGCAAGACCACCGTCATTGTCGTTGTGAATCCATTTCAATACGTGTTGACACGGCGTGTAATTGGCGGAAAGATCGGTATATGGATAGTTATCCTCTCAGAACTCGACTTGGATTTGTTTCGGTGAAATCCAAAAAGTCGTTGGTCTTTGCGGAACTCATTTCTGAACTTTCGGTCAAATCAGGTGATTATACCCGAAAAGTCGCCTATCAAAGGAGACATGTTTTTGATCGCGTCTTTAGACCCCTGGTATGAAGATATACTATTCTACCTTCAGACTTTGAAGTTCTGTACCTTTGCTTCTCATGATGAGCGTCACCATAGATGCAATCAGGCCAAGAAGTATCTCATACTTGAGGACACTTTGTATCATCAAAGTGTAGACTGCATCCTTCGTCAGTGTCTCACTCATGAAAAAGAAAAACTCATTCTTAATGATTTCCACACTAGAGCATGTGGCGGTCACTTGTCTAGGTTGGAAAAAACCTGAAAGATTCTACGAGATGATTACTTTTGGCCGACGTTAATCAAATATTGTGTTGAATCGGTCAAGAAATGCCACCCATGTCAGATCTTCTCTCTGAATATGAGGGCACACCCTACTCCCATGTTTCCCGTTATCATAGTTGGTCCCTTCACCAAGTGGGGGATTGATTATGATACATGCAACCCTCCTTCCACAAGGGGGCATCGTTATATCATCGTAGCATTATACTAATTCATGAAGTGGGTCGAAGCTATGCCAATGTTTAAAGATGATGGAGAGACAACAACTCTCTTTTTGTTTAACCAGATAATAGCAAGGTTCGACGTCCCGAGAGAGATTTTCACTACCCATGGCAGTCACTTTTAGAAAAAAATGATGTCTGAGTTAACATCAAAGCTTGGGTTGAGGAAAGAACGTTCATCACCCTACTACCCACAAGTGAATGGTCAGGTGGAAGCTGTGAATAAATCCCTTAAGACTATTTTACAACGAATGATCAATTCAGCTAGATCAAATTGGCATTTGATGTTGTACTCATCATTACGGGCCTACCGAATGTCTTTTAATACTGCAACTAGTTTTTAACCTTTTCAAATCGTTTACAGGCTTGAAGCAGTCTTGCCTATAGAGTGTCAGAACCCCTCTCTAAAATTGGCAGTACAGTTATTGCCAGACACTTAATCGTTTGAAGTGCGTTTATTATATCTTGAGCAGCTCGATGAGCAGCGACGGGATGCAACCTCGGCTAATGAGACTCACAAAAAAAAGTTGAAGTATCAGTATGATTGGTCCATCCATCCTCGAATTTTCTTTGAAGGTGACCTTTTCTTAGTCTATGACCAAGACAAGGACCCCATGGGAGCAGGGAAGTTCAAACTTATGTGGTTCGGACCTTTCATCGTGAAGAAGGTTCTAAAGAAGGGTGTTTATCGTCTGGTGGATTTTGAGGGAAATGCCTTGGTGGAGCCTAGAAATGGGCTCTACCTCAAGAAGTATTACTCGTAGGTGGGTCACCTTGGGTGACTTCTTGTAACATATGTATAGTCTTATACATTTTCTTTTTAGTTTTTGTCTTTTTGGTTCTATGGACATGTCATTTTTATGTCCTCTTTTTCACTATGGCAGATGTCATGTGAAATAGAGGTCTTCCTTGGGTTTGCAGATGGTGCTAGCCGACACACTCGGAGCCTTGATTCTGCAGCTTGAGTGATTTTCACACCCCAAGGCCAGTTTCTATCTTCATGAGGTATCTGTTTAGGTGATGCCACAAACAATGTCGCTGAATACAACGCAGTTTTAGAGTTGCTTCATGGGGCTTTGTCGCATGGTATCTCTCACCTCTGGGTCTACTTAGATGCTTAGCTGGTTGTGTCTCAGTTAAATGGGGTTTACCCCATTTACAATCCTACACTACACCGACGGTTCCTTAGGGTACGTCTCTTAGAATGAAGATTTGATTACATTATGTATATCCATGTTCCTAGGAGATTGAATCAAATCAAAGATACTCTACCTAATCATGCATTAGATTTGCATATTGTACACATGTAAGAAAAAGCACGCACACACACATGTAAATACATTTGTAAAATAGATGTAATCCATAAAACGTAAAAATATGTAGATATCCATATATATATAAAAAATATACAAAGTACATCCTTCCGTTTGTTCGTCAAGATATAGGATTTAATGTGACCTTAGGAAGTTGTTCTCAGTACATAGATTTGTGTCCTCCTCCATTTGGTTATCCTTCCAAACATATGGAGAGTTTGCATTGCCTCCTGCATCATGAACTTATGTCAATGCCATGCTTCCTGAGTCTCATCATTTTTCATGCTTTCATCCAAGGGAAGTCTTACTAAACTTGAGTCAACCCTTCTGCAGTTTGTCTCTTGTCCTCATGCCCAGCCACCCCAAAAGAACAATCAAGTCCTTGCTCAAAATCAATGAAGTTATCTGCATTGATCACCAAGATCCTCTTGTCTGTTCCTGATGAGCTGTCGAAGACCGGTAGTAAAGTGGTACACTAATATTACACTCCTACCCGAGTTTTGAAGATTTTGAAGTTGTTGCTCGAGCTCTGAAGACCTCATCTCCAGCCATTAGGCGTCATTAGCTTCTTGAATGTGGATACCATACATGTATATCTTTTGATTTTGAKATGTAGATCCGTTGTGTATTGCTTGCGGCTACACTTTATATTGTTATATGACATGGATATGCAATGTATTTGATTGACAGCCATGATTTTATTCTGAGCATGGGTATGCCCACCTCGGTGAGACAAATTGTTATTTTTGTAGATGACACCTCCTGAACTCTGGTCCCTAGGCTCACTCGCTTCGTACATTGGTGAAAATTTGTTTTGAAGGTATACACACCCTGCACCATTACTGCCAGCGTACACATGCCTGCTGTCCCACTACAACTCGTGTACACTCATAGAATATCGCAAAAAATGAAAATTGCATAGGATACTAGTTTTCGAGTTGTTACTTAACCGTTTGACTGCCCATAGCCAGTTACCCCAACCATTACTATCTCTTTTGGCCTATAAAAGAAGGAGTTGGGGTCCTATTTCAAAAAGAAGCACAAGAGCATAGAAACTCTGCCCATTTCCATATTTCCCCCTTTTCCCCAATATTTGGCAAACACATTGTGAGTTTGAGCCAGAATTCCCTTCTTCTCCATTGCAAGCCTTTTCCATTCCCCTACAGAGAACTGAAGAGGAGAAGGAGACATGGAAGCAGTTGGTGCATTGTGAAGAGGAGCCTAGGAC
>JZKD02S0657837.1:0-15520 GCA_000966675.3 Picea glauca
CCCGAGAGTCGTTGATCTGAACTATTCATGGGATCTCCTCTGTTGAGAATCGAGTCTGCCTGCTTGCTTGTGTTTCAAGCCCAAAATGGATTGTTTTGAATGTTGTGCTTTGTGCTTGTGGTTGTTAACTATACAAACAAAGGACTTGGATGACCCGATGTGAGCTCAATCAATAGAAAATAAGATGACGGGTAATTCGGACCAAATATCAAGATATGTGTTCATCTTTTAAAGAAAATAGAAAACCCATGAGCCGAGAATTAGTTAAGCAAGATACTAAGGAAAACCATATCATTGATAGGAAAGGGAAATTGACTTTATCAACCAGAAGGGAAAAAATCCTAGGAATGGTGTGCGGAAAAGAGGGAGATGGAGCAGGGTTGCAGACTTGGGTATTCACAACAAACACATATGACTCTTGGAAACTTTATGCGATAACAAGATGGACTAATTACTAAAAATGAAAACTCTAGTCAATCTCAACTAGAAGAGTTCACCTTGGTATTGTTTTACAATTTTTCAAGCTTGGGGAACTAAATTTATGAAAAAGAACACTCTTGGATTCTTCTTTAATATCTTTTCAGACTCTCTAAACATGAAAATACCATCAAGTTTACCTTCTTTGAGCTCGTAAAATTATACATTTAAGGACCCATATTGCATCGAACCCCTCCTTCAGGTTTGTTAAACATGTGATGAGGAACTCATCAAAGATGAGATATATCGAGCATTTGTTACTCTCCTCAAGCTCGTTAAAAAACAAAGAGGTACTCTCCAATCATGGTGGGGCAGGGGACTTTGAGGGAAGTGGATCAAGTTTTGAAAATTATTATGGCAATTGTTTGTTGTTTCCCTTTAACATGGAACCTGTTTGCATCTTGTCTTAAAGTTGGGTAATCTTCTTGTCTCTGATTCATACCAATCATATGAGTCGTTATACTCATTTTTCCCAACCGAAGAGTGCCCCAGTTATCATGGCACTATGTGTTAGTCTATCTCTCAATCAATTCAATGTTGCGAAGTCATTTGTCGTGCCTCACAATGTTCAAGGGAATTTTTAGACCAAATCAACCACTCTACATTATTACCAACTTTCATCCTCATGTCAGTTTGTGCTCATTTGATCCATCATATTACATCACTTTCATGTGTTGGTTTCATGTTGATTATGGGAGACACATAATGGCCCTCCTTCGACAAGCATGTTCCTGTCGAATTCAACACATTATCCAGAAATTAGACTTAGAAACTATTTAGTACCTTAGAACCTACATGTCTCAATGGTTGGTCTCTTCGCTTTCGACAGTAGGTTTACATCATTTTCCTTTGATCTAATTATTCCACGAATGTTCAACTTCAGCTCATTTTTTCGCATTCGCTGGAATGTACTAGGGTACCTTGGGAGTCATTGTCATCATTGGTGATTTCCCTCACATTTGTTAACGGAATACATCAATGACCAATAATCAAGTAGTTTATACCATGTTTGACATCAACAAATCTGTTCACATGGATAGAATCATACCATTTCTGGATCGGAATGAAAACCCTGGGAAATCCTCAAGTACCCAAGTTGCAATGGAGACTATTTCAGTACTTAGAAAAAATCATTATGGTCATCATGCTGGCAATTTTACTGATATATATGTTGTCACATAGATCCATTTTGTATTGGTTTGTGGCTATGTTTTTTCATATCGTAGCTCCACTGTGTATTCTTTCGTGGCTATGACTTGATTGAGTCATGGAGATATGGATCCACATTGTATCTTTGGTGGTCGTGTCCTTAGTTAGTGCTTTTGTGGATCCATAGTGTATTGGTCGACAGCCATGCTTTGAGTCAAATGTATTTCGAGCATGAGTATTCCTACCTTGGGGATGACAAGTATATATTGTTTGATGTTTGCTTGCAACTTCCACCCATCTCTCCTATTCCACATACATATTTTTTTAAAGTGTTTTGGCCATCATCTTGTCTTCTAACCTCACACTTTAGGAGGCATCTTTTACACACCTAAGTGTCGCAACCGTTATACACCTAAGTGTCGCACTACCAAATGTCGCACCTAAGTGTCGTACTTTACCAAGTGTCAAACATAAGTGTCACAACTTCATCACCATGAAGAAGTGTTTGTCATGACCCCTAGACAAGTTGAAAGGGAAACCTATCAGTTGGAGGTCAAAATATTACCTTTTTCCTTAAGATTTTGGCCTTGTTTGAGCTTCATCGCCTCCCTACCCATATACAAGAAGGGATAAGCCCTTCTTGTATATGGGTAGGGGGCCGATAAACCCTTCATCGCTCCCCCAGAGTGTCTTGGGGAGTTATAATCCCTTGTTGGTTGCCCTGTGCATAGTTATGGGGGGGGCAGTGAAGTTGTTGCAACCATCATGCCTTGTTTTGTGAGGTTGTTTCTGAGAGTTTGCAATTGGTTAAGGGATTGGTTTGAGTTGTCTCCTATTGAAGGCAAGGTCAATCTTGTTAGTTGAGCCAAATTCTCATTTGACCACATACTCTCCTCAAAACTATCATATGGTTGTAATGCCTCAATACCTATATGATGAAGACCATGCTTGAGTGAAAAGGAGGAGAGAATTGCATAGTATCATACTTATGATCTTGAGACATCTAAGAGAAGCAGGAAAATTAAGAGCATCATACTTATGATTGTGTGAGATCCAAGGGGATGGAAAGGAGAGATTGAAGGAGTTGTTGCAACATCAAGATTGAAATTGTAAGTGCTTCACTCTTATTTGCTTTCCATTAATACATAACTTGGTATATTCCTCTATTGTCTATGTGTTAAGTATATGCATGTCTATTGTTGTTTAATTCATCATAGATAGATCTATTATTACTTAAAAATATAGTGTGGAAGAAGGAGGTTTCTCTTTGTTCTTTGCAAAACTTTTCTTGCGCCTGGGAGCTTGGACATCAAGATCAAAGGTTGCACCAGTGAGGACAACCAACGTAAAAAGGTAAGTCACCCATCTCTCTCTTCTTATTCTAATAGGTCTAGGGGGAAAGTAGTTCGCCATATTTTTTCTTTTGTCTTGGATCAAAGAGGGGTCTTGATCCAAGGGGGGTTTCACCTATCCATAGGGGGGAATTTACCACAACACCAGTTATCTCCCAACTGAGCCATCCTCCTATATATTGTTTCCTCACAAGGGAAGAGGGATTATTTAGTTGGGAATGAAGACGAATGTTGCCTAGACTTCAATTAAGAGTATAAGGATGAACCAGAGACCCTGTAACATGCTCATTGTTTCAAAATAAAGAGACTAGCCAAATCCAATTGAATGTTCGTTTTCCCATTTGAATTTCTAGGGTAAACTCTGATTCTTATGTGTGAATTTATCTATTTTCTATTTTTTTGTGTCTGTGGGTTTGAAATGGAACTACTCTGTATTTTAATGATTGCTTGTGTTGTTTAACAATGAGAATTCTTTACTAGTTAATGTTTTGAAGTTTTATTCCACAGATATAATCCACATGAGAAAGTAAATCGACCCAACAACTATTTATTCTCTTATGTTCATCCATTTTAGAGATGGGAGATCAATCATGACCTCTTTTCAGTGTTATTACAAATGTGTAGGGAGTTTCTAATTTGGGTTTTTTATGCTTGTTGGTGAATTCCTCTATCCTATAGGTTTCCATTTTTTCCTTGAGTTGAATTTCATTGTTGGTTGAGTGTTCTTCATTCCTCTGGGTCGTATCCCCTCCCCGGGTTGTAATGTCATCTTTGTTTGACTAAACTATAGTTACATGTGCATCGTATGCCCTCTTTGGACTGTAATGTCATCTCTAGTCGATCAATCTATACTTACATGTGTGTCGTATGACCTTCCCACATGTCGTATGGTCTCTCTAGATTGAATTTCCTTGTTGGTCTTGTAGTTTCTCACTCCCATGGGTTGTACACTATAATTTTCTTCTTACCTGGTTGTTTCCTTCTTACCTGGGTTATTTCTCCTTCAACTTGATCAACTTCATCTACCTAGTCAAGTTCTCATTGGCTAGATCAATCTAACTCCTAGCATGTGGACGTCCTCTCTCTCTCTCCACGTTGGCTAGCATCAAACTTAATACCTTTTGGCATTTTAATGGTTGGAGTTTGGTTTTACTCACTTATATGTCAAGTCTTTCAACTATGTTAACTTGTGAGGTTTAGACTATATGTATATGTTGGTTGGAAAATAGAAGAGTGTTCATTCTATTTAATTTTTATGTGATATGAAGTGGCTTCTATGTGTGCAATTCTTTGGAGTGGTAGTACATACCCAAGTCATCACATCTAGGATAGACTAGTTCAAGCTCAGGAACTTAGACCATCACTCAAGGTTTCCATCCTAGCTTACATAGAAGTAAAATTAGAGACATAGGTTGTCATACTAAGTTATAACCATTCTCAGTTTCTTCTTTTTTAAATCACTTGAAGAAACAACAAGGATATTCTTCCATTTCTCAGGAATCTTTGTTGGTGAAATCGATAGGCTATAAGCCGACCATTTACAGATCATATGGTATCAAACCTTGAGTTAGAATACACTTAGTGAGACCTATATGGTAGGTACCCACAATGAATAAAAAAGGCATGTACAAGAGTTGTTACTAGGGCTAGAGAGAAGTAGAGCACCAAGAATGATGGGGGGGCATCATGGAGAAGATGAGGAAGAATATCTCAGAGTCAAGGTGGATTGGCTTGAGCATAACATTGCCACGTTGACATCAATGGTGACACAACTATTGGTAGGGAAGGGTATGGAAAGACCCTCAAAAGAGACTTGTCATGAAGACCCCAAGAAAGAGGAAAAACAACCAAAGATAGGGCACAAGATTGAGGTAGAGATATGAGAATGTAGCTATAAGAAAACACATGTACATTTCCATGTAGAGGTGAAGGGTACATTAAGCCATATGTTGGGGAAGTTGATGTCATCAAATTGAACTAGTGGCTACAACAAATGGAGGTATACTTCAGTGTAACAAAAATTATTGGTAAGCAAAAGAACGCATTTGCCCAGTTGAAGCTTGAAAGCCATGATTTGGCATGGTGGAAGACTAATGTAGTGGGAAGAGCACTAGAAAATGAGCCATCAGTGACCAATTGGGAGGTGTTCAAGGACATGGTCAAGTTTTAGTTCTACAAAATTGGATATGAAGAAGATTAACAAATTGCATGGCACTACTTCAGGAAGAGGAAAGGGAAATTAGTACAAGAGTTCACCATAGAGTTCAAGAAGAAATCTATTCAATTGGGTTTCTCTTTCAAAATCCGATACATGTTGATCAAGTACTTGGGAGCATTGCCACATCATATTTGGCTTCAATTAATGTTATTTAAACCCAATACTATTGATGAGGCCATTTTTCAAGCATAGTATCTCAAAGGAGACAAGTGCAAGTAGCAGTGAGGCATGCACAAGAAAACAAAGCCACAAGAGCAACAGAAGAAAAGGAAAAACAAGAAGAAATGGAATGAGAAAAAGATTGTGGAAACAACACAAGAAGCAACACCTTCCATCAAGCAACGCAAGGGTTGTGATCGAAAGGGACACACTGAGGAGGAATATTGGAAATTGCACCCTAAGAAACATCCCAAACATTTTTGGAAGAAAAAGAAGATGTTGATAACAAATGATGTTGAGAAAAGGGTGGACAATACCTCAAACCTAGAAGGGAAGATCAGTTGCACTAATATTCAAAAAGAGGTGGCATTAGTTGATTGTAGTCACAAGGAGAAGGAGAATACCGAGTTGTTTTGCATCAAAATCCACATGAAATAGAACATGGTAGATTGGTTGTTTGATCTCGATTCATAGCTCGACTTGATCTCTACACATTTGGTTGAAATGATTGGGCCAGAGATGCAGGATCATCCACAACCATACCCCCTAGGTTTGGTAAAACAAGTTGTGGAATTAAAAGTGAACAAAAAATGCAAATTCAAGTTTCTCATCAACCAAAATTTTGTGGATGAAGTGGTTGCAAATGTGGTTCCATTGGAAATATATGGAGTCATGTTGGGAATCCCATACTTGTACGTGAGAGATGTCATCTTTGGGAGGAGACAAAATTAATATAGACTGGTCAAGGATGGAAAGACATGTTATAAATGCACATAAGGACAAATCCAAACTCTCTTTGATTAACACTCACTGGTCCAAAAGAATCATGGGCAGTACGAAGAAGTTTGTCTTGTTGTTTTTGAGAGAAGGAAAGCAGTTAGGAGAAGGAAAAAACTTCGAGATGAAGGCATCCTTGGAAGGATGTAGTGACAAGCAGTGCCAACAACTACAACAATTGATTGAAGCCTACAAGGAAGTGCTTCAAGAACCTTAAGGACTGTCAAACAAGCGAGAGGTTGAACACAGATTAAGTTGTCGTTGGAGTCACCACTACCTAAAATTTCGTTGTATAGGCAATCCATCATCAAATTAGATGAAGTGAAGAAGAAATTGTAGTAGTTGCTAGAGTAGGGAGTCATTAGATGGAGTGAAGAAGCAATTGTAGTAGTTGCTAGAGTAGGGAGTCATTAGTTGCAACACGCTACATTCTTCACCAAGATGGACCTCAAATCAAGGTACCAAAGTGTGAATCAAAGCAAAAGACTTGTGGAAGATAGTGTTCAAAACAAGACAAGGTTTGAACGAGTGGTTAGTGATATCTTGCGGTTTATGTAATGCACCTGCAACTTATTTGAGACTATTGAATGATCTGCTATGCCCTTTCATTGACTCATTTGTAATGTTCGGTAATATCTGGATGACATATTAATGTTCGGTAATATGTGGCAAGAGCACTTCTCATCAAGGTGAACATCACAATACTTGATAAAGTTCATTGTAAACTTTTCAACAATAACAATGTCATTGCACGCCTTCACTGCCAAAGGAAAGCACTTTCATCAAGGTAAGCCACAACAACGAGCATTTGAAGAGCTGAAGAAGAATATCAGTGATGTTCCATTCTTAGTTATGCCAAATTTTGCAGCGGCCTTTTGAGTTGGACACATATGCCATTGAGTATGCATTAGGAGCAATGCTCATGCAAGGAGGAAGACATGTGTGTTACCATCCAAAGTTGTTTCATGGAGCAATGCTTGACCACCATGTGTATGATAAGAATCTCTTTATGATTGTACAAGTAATGAAGAAGTGGAAGCACTATCTCTTGGGAAAAGAGACCATCATACACACGGATTATCATCCCCTTTAGTACTTGCAAATCCAAAGCAAGATGCAACAGGTGAGACATTACAAGTGGTTGGGATTCTTGTAACAATTTCTCCTATTGATCAAGTACAAGAAAGGAGCCATGAATAACCTAGCAAACATGCTCTATTGACCACCATTGAAGAATATTGCAGTAGTTGGAGTGATAATGCAACTTGAGCCTTTCACTCATGACTTTCTAAGTGAAGACTATGAGGGTGATGAAGATTTCATAGGAGTATACAAGTAGTTGAAAGAGAGATCAGTCATTGTCATAGAAGGAAATGTATACCACCTCCAATATGGGTTCTTATACCAACTAGATAAGTTGTGCATACCAAAGGACAAAAAAAAATAGTTAATGAGAGAAGCACACACTTCCATAGCTCTGGGCATTTTGGCATGATGAAGACGATGAAAAATTTGCAATGGTATGTGTATTGACCAAAGATGCAAGAGGAAGTGAAAAAAATTGTTAGAGGTTGTGTTCTTTGTAGCACTAGGAAGCCAAGCAAACATAAACTTGGCCTATACACGTAATTGCTAGTACTAAAAGCAAGCCTTGGGAGAACATCCCCATGGAATTGGAAGGTTATGCTATGAATCATAGAGGCCATGACTACTTGTTTGTCATGGTGGACCACTTCAATAAGACGTGTGTGCTTATTCCATTTAAGAAAACAATCTTTGGATGTGATTCAACTAAACTCTTCTTCAGCTATGTTTGGGTACATTTTGGATTGCCAAGCTCCACCATATCTGATTAAGATAGCGGGTTCTTGGGAAAAATTTGGACAACACTTTGGGAGAGAATCGATACCAAGCTGAGGTATTCCACTACATTCCATCCCTATACTGATGGACAAACTGAGGTTGTCAACCAGATGGTATAGTTGTTAAGAGGTTACAATAGAAACCATCCAAAGACATGGGACAAGCAACTAGTTTACATTCAACACTCCTGCAACAGAGCAAGTCCACTCTTCCACTAACAAATCTATTTTGGTTACTTACCTCCTTCACCATTTGATATTGTGTATGGAAAACAAAAGGTCAAAGCAGGGCTATAGAGAGATCAAAAGAAGGTGAGCACATTTGTGGACAAGATTAAACAAATACATCTAAGGGTTCAAGAGCAGCTTGAGAAGAGCCATCCACAATATAAAGCTAAGCATGACTAGCACATGGAGGATAATAAATTCCATGTTGGAGACAAGGTGTGGTTTTACCTCAATAAGGAATGATTGCAAGGAGCAATGAAGAAACTCAAGCCCCTTAGATACAGACCATTTAACATCATTGAGCAAATAAATGAGAATGACTGCAAGTTAAAACTCTTTTTTACATGTAGATCGACACGATGGTGAATGTCGAGTACTTAAAGTTGTTTGAACCCTCCCTGTTGGATGAAGAAGAGGTCTATCAAGTTCTCCCTAATGTTAAAGACTTTGCACCAATGCAATGGTGAATGTGGAGTACTTAAAGTTGTTTGAACCCTCCCTCTTGGATGAAGAAGAAGACCATCAGGTTCACACTACTGTTAAAGTAGTTGCAATGCTTGCTCTGTAAGATTTGAAGGAAGACATAGTTTTGCAACATAGGGAACGAATAACTCATAGAGGATGGAAAGAGATGTGGCATATTGGTATCAAATGACAGACTCCAAGGAAGTCAAAGTCGCATGAGAGGAACCCAATTGCAAACAAGTTACCTCACCTATCATTAGCAATGTTTGGGAACCAAAAGCCTCTCAATGGGAAGGTGTTAATATAATTGAATCCACTCAAGAACAATTGGCTATCGACGTAGGCTCTACAATGATCAACACGTACAAGGCAAGAGGCTACATATGAGGACAAAGACCAAGTTGTTGGCATGAAGGGCCTCAAGCCATCAAAATCGATGTCCACCCTTACATTTAATTAAATCATAAGGCAAGCACTTGAAATGTAAAGTCGTTGAAGAATATTATTGTCAACAACACTTTATTCTCCTCCATCCAACAATTTCAAAGATGTGAGATCAATGGACCTCATTCCAGAGCTGTTGCAAATGTGTAAGGAATTACCAATTTTGATTTTTATGGATGTTGATGAATTTCTCTCTTGCAGGTTGACATTTCTATCACTAACCTAAAATTCATTGCCAACTAAGTGTTCTACATTCCCACGAGTCATACGCCCTCTCTAAGAGATAATTTCATCTCTAGTTGAGTGAATTATACTTATCTATGCATTGTATTCCCTCTCTACACTGTAATTTCATCTTTGGTTGAGTGAATTATGCTTACCCATGCATTGTACAAACTTCCCACGTGCCATACAATTTCTCTAGATTGATATTCCTTGCTCGTCGTGTAATTTATCACTCCCATGAGTTGTACACTGCAATTCTCTTCATACCTAGTTGTTTCCTTCTTACCTGTATAATTTCTCCTTCAACCTAGTTGACTTCATCTACATGGGTGATTTCTCCTTTAGCCTAGTCGACTTCATCTACCTGGTCGACTTCTCATTCCCAAGGTCAATCTAACTCCTAGCATGTGGACATCCTTTCTCTCTCCACATTGGTTGGCATCAAACTTAATGTAGGTTTTAGACCTTTACAATATAGTGATGCACCCACATATTCTTTATGAGGAAAAAACAATAGCATTCACACATAGTACTAAAAACTTTATCCTATAAACCTTTAATCGAGAAAATCAACAAAATGTTTAGAGACACACGTGTATTAATTTGACCATTTAAAATACAATATACATGATTTTGTACAATACAATATAAATGATTTTGTGGCAACCAAAGCCCTAATCTATCAATCCAAATTAAATTGCTTAAACAAATTTATACCCAACGCATCATACCTTTTGGCATTTTGTTGACTAGAGTTTGGTTTCTCTTGTTTATCCGTCAAAGACTTTCACCTATGTTAAGTTGTGAGGGGTAGGCTATATGTATATGCTTATTGGAAAAACAAAGGAGTGTTCCTTATATTTAATTTGTATGTGAAGTGAAGTGGGGCTCCTTTGTGGGTATTTCAATGGACTATCTTGGAGGATTGTCAAAAACCAAACAAGGTTCAACAAGATAACACAATTGATTCCCTGTAAGACAAGGATGACTAACAATGGATAGCTGAGTTGTTTTCCAAACTAAGTTGGTACATTTTGGGTTGTTTAAATCCATTATTTCAAACAAAGTAGTTTTCCCTGTCATGGAAAGCATTGTGGCATATGATGGATACTAAATTCAAAGATACAATGTCCTAGAAAGCATTATGGCATATGATGGATACTAAATTCAAGGGTGTACAATGTTTCATCCATAAAGAGACAAACTAGAGGTGGTTAATAGCATTGTGGTTCATTTGTTGGGGAGTTTTAACAAAAGGCATCCTAAGACTTAGGATGTGAGTCTACACTATATACAACAATGTTATAATTGAGTCGTCCATAATTCTAGCAATAAGTCACCATTTGATACAACAATGTTATAATTGAGTCGTCCATAATTCTAGCAATAAGTCACAATTTGATACAACAATGTTATAATTGAGTCGTCCATAATTCTAGCAATAAGTCACCATTTGACACGTGTTTGTGATTTTTGCCTTAGCTTTTGACATTTCATGTTCTCAAACCATTGTGATGGTAAATAAGACAATCATGAAAGTTAGACATACAAGTGGAAGAGGCAGAAGTATGAATAGGTATAAGGAGAGGCATGATCGACATTAGGTACCTCATCAATCTCAAGCGTGTAATGTGGCTGCATTTGAATAAAAATGCAATTATAAAGAAGCTACACAACCTATGAGCCTTGGTCTATTTGTGATTTTACAATGAGTGGAAAAGAAAAGAATTTGAATCTTTGTGAACCTTTCGTGCTCAACAAAGGGGAGGAAGAGTTGTCTATGTTACTTTCAACTCTCCAAGACTACTCAAACCATTGTGATGGTAAACAAGACAATCATGGAAGTCGAGAAAATTCAACAGACATACACAGGTGGAAGAGCTTGTATGAGAGGCGTGATCAACATAAGGTACACGATCTGCATTTGAATAAGTAATTACAATGCCCAAGTAATTACAATCTATTAACCTTGGTCTAGATACAATCTATTAACCTTGGTCTATTTGTGATTCTACGAATGTTACAAAATGTTTTTTCACTGGAGTTGACACCATATGAGCATTTATCATAATATTATCAATGCAAAGAATTTGAATCTGTGAACCTTTCAGATACTAACTACAATGCCACAATATTTTAGTATCTTTTACATATATATGATATGTTTATAAATCATGTGTTTGTTAAAAACAGAACACAATCATGAAAAACAAATAGCCCATGTCTTAGTGAAAAACAGATAGCCCCATGTATTCAGGGCAAATATTCAGGTTCAAAACTTTCTCCAAATCCAAACAAACTTCAGATATATCTTGATATCTTGAGATAATAAACAGCTCCCATAAAACTAATAATCGAAGCAGAATACCATGAATCTTTAAAAATAGGCACTTCTGACCATTCCATTATGGAACGAAGTATATTGATGCCAACACAATTTCAAATGTTAAACCCCATTAACATCTCAAACCGAACATGTGTTACTTAAAACCATCATTAAAAATACAGTGAGACTTTTGACATTACATTTTAGGTTTCTTTTTAATAGACATTAATACAACTCTACAGAAAACCCATTTATCTTCCAACCACAAGCATCAGACCACTTTCATTCAATATACCCTATTTTCAACCCACCAAAAATGGGAGGAAAACCGAAGTATATTTTATCCTGCATAAAAATTGTACTCATATGGATACAGATGAATACAGATGAATTCAAAACAAACTGTATCATTAATAAATATATAAATTAAAATACAGATGAATTCAAAACAAACTGTATCATTAATAAATATATAAATTAAAATACAGATGAATTACTCGTATTTAAAGATAAGAGCTATATAAACTGAGAACAAGAATCACCGTGTAATGATATGCAACATAGTACAAGAATCACCAGCACTTCCAAGCATCACAAAAACAAATTCTACTGAAAATTGCATAGAACCGTCAACTCAATGGCTCAAAATGCCTAAAATGCATAGTAAACCCATACATCATCTGGAATGCCTGAAGCTATTTTGAAATTGTCATATATGCTTTCCCATTGTTATCAGAGTTGCATAAATTCCACACAAAAAGATTTACCTTAAAAATAACTCTTTCTAGATGCCTTGAGAGTTCTACAAAGATGACCAATATACATGAATAAATGAGAAAGTTGTCTCAATATATATAATAGAAAGCAAAACATCTTACTCTCTAAGCCCATTGAACAATCTATTGCAACTGAAACAGTCCTCTCATTCATAGCAAAATAATAATTAGTGACTTTAAAATGCAAAGATTTAAAACTTTCTAAAAAAAAAGTAAGAAACATCCAAATTGAAGCTTGTATTGCTAAACAAATTTGTAAACAAAATTCATTCAATGCAAATAAGCAATTGTGATTGAAAAATAAAATCCAACAGAAAGATGCAAAGTGTTTACTCAATAAAATCAAGCAACTCTGATTTTATTGAAAAGCTATAGATATCTGCAAATTTGATTTTGATTGAAAAGCTATAGAAATCTGCCAAAGACAGACAAAATAATGCTTATATTAATAAACAATAAACAAAAAACAGACAAAATGATGTTTATATAAATAAACAAATTTGCAAACTGACTTCCATTACAAATAAACAAATCTGTAAGCAACAGAAAAATAACTTCAAACAGACATGGGAAATAAATGATGTTTATATAAATAAACAAATTTGCAAACCGACTTCCATTGCAAATAAACAAATCTGTAAGCAATAGAAAAATAACTTCAAACAGACATGGCAAATAAGTTTACATGAAGATTTGGACGACAGACATGAAAAACAATCCTTACAAACCACGGAATAAAAACTGACACATAATAAAAAGAAACCATACTAGTTTTTATTTCCTTCGTACATGTCACACAAGTTTACGTGAAGATTTAGACGACGGACATGAGTAACAATCCTTATAGTAAACCATGGAATAAAAACTTACACATAATGAAAAGAAACCATACTGGTTTTTATTTCCTCGGTAAAGGTGTGCTACACCAAGAATAAATATCAAAGATAACAAATTACAAAACATCACCCAAAACAATTAAAGAAAGGTAACATGAAACATTGTTATCGAAATATCAACTGCAATTAACGTATTGAAATAAGACTAATACTATGATTCCAAGGCATGATGCACCCAACTACATGCCTGTCTAGTTGACTAAACAGGTAGTGCGAACCATTGATACCAAAAACCAGTCTGGAAAATAGTATTATGATTCCAAGTCGTAATACAAACTAATTCATAGTTGTCCAGTTAAAAAAACTACAAAATAAATAATTGCTGTCCTCACTAAAGTCTGAATAATAATAACATATCAATGACTAATTAAGACGGGCAGAAGCTGTGCTTAACACTTGACCTCCTTCAAGCCATCAGCAAAGTACAAAAATGTCGGATCAGTAGCCCCATCCTTGTAGTATGCAAAAACCATAGAGCCGTCATCATGCATGCTCTCTCCGACAAAACTGTAATATAGAACAGAACAGCAGGTTAAAACTTTTTTGACAAAATAAGCAGAGAATATCCATATCTCTATAGAACTAAAAACTTGCAAGCTTAAAAAAGCAACAATAAAAAACGGTTACAACAGATAGATCGAACATTAATATTTTAACACTAGACAAGCATTAAACATCAGATCAATGTCACCTATTTATTGTTTACTTTCACAATGATAAAATAGGATGTCCAAAGAATGACCAAAATAATAGGTCAATGGGGATCAGAAGTTCAATTCGCTGCAAGTACATAGCATTATTACAAAAGCAACTCCTATCACAAATATAGAATAAAAGCAATAAAACTGAAGATCTCAAGAGGTCATCGTACAACAACAATGGCACTCAAAAGTTCACTGTGCAACAAGAAAGCATATATAATGCTAATATGTTGATAATAAAGGAATAGGTTCACTGTACTACATATGTTTCTTGCTATAAACTCATCATAATATAATTAGAGAACACTCTTCATAACTATGTCAGCAAAACAATATTAGAAAAAACAATTATAGAATTAAAGTGACCATAACACCCCCAAAAAGCAACCAGGCTCAACCGTGACTTACAATTGGAGGTCGCTCAACTTAGAAACAAGCCATTTGGCAGCTCCTTCCACGTTTTTCTTAAATTCAGCCTGGCGTTCTTCTGTCAATTTGGTAGCAAGATTCTTTATGTATCGCTTAATAAATGCCAGAAATTGCTTCTTGTCAAAAGAAGGTTGTTCCTGCAAAGCAATTACATTTCAGTTCAGATACACTGAATTCAAGATGGAGAAAGCAAAAGGTAAATAGATAAATATATAAACCAGCTTTTATTACAAAATATGCCTCGGCATTCTATTGCAATAATGTGTCTCAGAAAACCAACCTGAAGCCGAAAAGTATCGACAATGTCAACTACTTTGACAGCCTGATCTTCTACGCCTTCTTCCTCCCCACCCTCGGCAGAAGGGTTGGCACCAATGTCAACATCAACTGCTCCTTGGACAACCCACTATTAAACAGCCTTAATTAAGTTAGAACCAAGTCCTAGGCACAACATAGCTGCATAATTAACTGTCATAATTTTAAAAAGAACAGATGAGGCCAGTCTTGAATACACTGACAAATATGGCAGAATAGATGTGTAACTCGGTCTTCATGTTTAAAGCTAAAGTGAGTTCATCTTATGTAGTGCATACCCACAGGGCATGTTGCTAGGAAGCACTTAGAAAAAGAGAAAAAAAACTAACCTTCCCTTCAACTTCCCACAAAACTCCGTTGTAAAGTTCGTTGTAAGGAAATGAATCTGAGAGAAGCTCGTCACCTATAAAAGCATAGTGAATATTAGCTTATATACCCAAAAGTCAGCTTTGTTGAATCACCTATTAAGGCTTTGTAGCGAAACAATGAATAATATAGCCAGAGAACAACCAATTTGTTGTACATTTACATCCACTGCGAGGAAACAATTACAAAAGTAACAAAACAGAAAACGAAGAAACCACTTACAAAACTAACATATGGGCTTTAGTGAGATGGGCAAGTAAGCAAAAAAGTAGAGCCAGAAAAACATATCAGTATCACAAACCTATTTTATTAAATCTAAATAATCAAATAGCAAAGAATCTGAATAATATCCCAA
>JZKD02S0657870.1:0-15520 GCA_000966675.3 Picea glauca
CCATAATGAATGTAGAAACAACACAATAACCATACAAGGAGAGCATACCTTATACCAAGAGAAGCAAAAGAAAATTTCCAAAATATTTCTCCACTATTCCTCTAGACTAGCTCCCCCTCCAGCTGTAGCTGATTCTCCTAGACTTGCACACCTCTAGTTGCAACTATAGGCTTCTAGACTTGTTCACTTGCTAAGTGAGTGTGTATACAAATGAACTAGGAAAATTCATGTTTATACTAAACTGTCCAGATGACTGGGGACGACTTCTCCTTCTCGATGTGTCTATTCCTTTAATATTATTTCTCTTGAGGTCAACTTCTCTCCTAGGTATTTCTAACATATTTTTAATGGTTCTCTTGCTTCGAGAATATTTTATTCTAAGTACAAAGGTTACACTTGGAGTTTAATACCTCCCACAACTACCAAAAAATCAACACTCCCTCTTATCTAAGGAGGCATTATCTAAGATGTTCTTCATGTAATGGTCTCAAACACATCCATCCATCTCACATGGCATGTGAAAGACTCACATGGTCTTGCAGACCAACTTATATGTAGCATCACTATAGCAACATAGGCTATCTCATGATAAAACATATCATGTCTTAAGTAGCATGGCCACACAACCATCTCATGATCAAACAGATCATGTAACAATTAGCATAGCCACACAAGATATATCATGATCAAATAGATCATGTCACAAGTATCACCAACATAGCCACACAGGCTCTGACATAGTCATACACACAAACTATCTGATGGTAACATCACAGTCATGCATCTAGGGTCCCATCATCCTTCCGAGATTTATGTCATCACAGGACTCCAACTTGCCAGCTCACATAGAATCTAGCATCTAGTTCATACAGAACTAGTAGCTTGTCAGCTCACATGGAATCTGACATCTAGCTCATACAGAACTAGTAACTCATTAGCTCACACAAAATCTGACATCTAGTTCATAAAGAGATAGTAACTTACCATCTCACACATAATATGGCATCTAGTTCATACATAACTAGTAACTCGTCAACTCACACAAAATATGACATCTAGTTCATACAGAAATAGTAATTCATTAGCTCACACATAATATGACATCTATTTCATAGAGAACTAGTAACTCGCCATTTACATAGAATTTGACATCTAGTTCATATAGAACTAGTAACTCGTTAGCTCACACAGAATTTGACATCTAGTTCATAAAGAACTAGTAACCTATGGTTGGCACACTAGGAAACTGATCCATAATGACCATGTATCTAATCACAAATATTAGTTTCTGTAGTGCGCACACACTACCCATATATCCTAATGCTAGGAAACACTTCCAACCACACAAGTTGGCCCACCAGCTTGAAAACTTGAATAACTCGCTAGTCCCAAATGATCAGCATAGGATAACCTTGTGTGAGCTCATGTTGACTAGTGCCACAGTCAATAACATGCATACTAGACTATGTCACTGGGGTAGAAATATCTTAGCGTACCAGAATTTTTCACTGGAGTAGCCCTTTGCATACCAGACTTTTTCACTATAGTAGTAGTAACTCGACGTACTAGAATTTTTCACTGGAGTAGCCTTCTATGTACCATAATTTTTCACTGGAGTAGCAGTAACTTGATGTACCAGACTTTTTCACTAGAGTAGCAGTAACTTGGCATACCATAATTTTTCATTAGAGTAGCCCTCTGCATACTAGACTTTACTCTCAACATAGGCTTGATCAACATGTTTTCTATTTTCTCATCTGTGGCAACATATTGAAGCTTCACTACACCCTTCTACGCCATATCTCTGATATAATGGTACCTGATATTGATATGCTTGGACTTATCATGAAACACCGAGTTCTCCAACAACTTCACACAACTTTGGTTGTCACATCAGATACAAGTCTCCTCTAACTCGAGATCAAACAATCCTACAAGCAACTTCCAAATCCACACTACTTCGATGCTAGTTGAACACACTGCTATGTACTCTTCCTCAGTCATACTGAGTGACACACTCATATGCTTCCTGCGAAACCATGAGATCATAGTTGATCCCAAAATGAAGCAACATCCATATGTACTCTTCCAGTCTGCAACACTATCGGCCCAATCTGAAACCGTAAATCCTTGCAGGATTTTCTCAGGATCCAAAATAGGTCTGTGTCCATATTCAATTGTACCTTTCATGTACCTCATCACATGTTTTGTTGCAATCAAGTGAACACATCTCTTCTCAAACATATACTGACTTAATGTGTTCACCACAAAACATTTATCTGGCCTTGTGTTCGTTAAGTACATCAATGAACCAATTATCTGTCTACACATGGAGGAATCCACTATCTCTGAATATGTATCACTCAATAGCTTTATATTTTTCACCATTGGTGTAGGCATGGATTTACAATCCATAATTCTGAATCTCTACAACATATTTTAAAATCACATCTGGTTTCTACCACACCTCTAGACCAAGAAATAATGCATCATACCCACGTCTTTCATCTCAAATTCTGATGCAAAATTTCTCTTGCACTCAATGATGAGATTCTTGTTCCCTATTAGAAATAGGTTATCCATATATAATTGTAATATCACTGGTCCACCACCCACAACCTTGTAGTAAAGGTTGGAATCTTCTTTACTCTTGGTAAAATCCAAGCTCATCATGAAACTGTCTAATCTGGCATATCATGCCCTAGGTGCCTTCTTAGGCCTCCTTCAATCTACAGACATGAGACTTCTTCTCATGTATCTTGTGAATGCTCTATGTACACTTATTTTGGCTACTGAAGTAAGTGTCTCATCAAAATATTCTCCCTCTTGATGGGACAATATTTTGGCCACAAGTCAAGCTTTGTACATCTCTATATTATTATCTGCAACATGCCTGAACTAATAGATCAATCTTGGAAGTCACGACTAACTTCCCTTCGGGTCTCATAACCAAGGAAAATATCCATATCCCATTCCTTATGAATTCCTTCATCCTCTATCGCTGAAACAAGGGAATCTTCCCAGGAGATATCACATCTCCTAGAAGTCTCTGAAGCTACAATCTAGAGTTCTCAACTCATGACATCTGTCTCTCAGTTCTAGAATACGTCTCTCTCTCCCATTTGAATCTGAGGAGGAATAATTTATGAATGAAAGTATCTAAGCCACTGACTCTCTCTAAGATCAGGCTCACTCTGAGTCTCCATGCTCCCTCTGGATCTTGACTCCCTTTGATTCTATATATATAATCTCTGGAGCCATCTGCTTCCTCTGTATGTGATGCTTTTCTCTAAAGTATAATCTCCTATGAATAGTCCAAGAGAGGGTTCTCCTCCCCACTGGATCATGATGGCTGACTCCTCATGAATTATAGCTCCTTTTGAGCTGGTACTTGGTGGGGATTCCTTCCTCACCACTGGTGGAGCCATCTGCTCCTCATGATATGCCTCATCAATGCTATATATATTTTCATCTTGTGAAGTGTCATGGGACTATGTTGGTCTCTTCTTGGTTATTGCAACGATTCTAGGTAGGCCCTTCTGGCTCTACTAACTCTTCCTGATGATTTGAAGAGTGATCAACTGGACTAGAGGGATCCGTTCAGTCATATTTGGAGCCTTATGCTCCTTACAATCAATCTCCATATGAGATACACTATATCTTGTAAAAGTACCCCTCTTCTTCCTCATTTTCTTCGGTACATGGATGTATACGATTGTGTATACAACTTCTTATCTTGATAGTTTGCTCCATGTCTCAACCTAGAGACCATCTAATATGTTTCCTCCTGCAACCATCACTATATCTCCCCTCAAATTTATCACCTATGACCTACTGAGAACAAGGACAACAAAGGGGAAAACAACAGACAAGAATAATACTCTTATAATAATAATAATAAAAAGAATGAGAATAGTCATCACAATAGCTCCTTCTCAGAGCTATCACTTGTCACCTGTCTGGAACAAGAGCAAAAATAAAAATACAATAATAAGAAATAGGAACAACACTCTTCTAGTGTTGTGACCAATCATTCCTCCATTGTAACCTCCATGGAATTTACAAAATAACCTACCTAAGACAAGAGCAACAAGATAAAAAAGTATAATGTCATTTTCATAATAACATATCTATGTCAATAAGAATAAAATACAATTTCATGGTAATTAACATATCATTACCAAGGCAACCTTCCTAGAAGCTAAAAAAGAAGTATCTCCTAGAGGAGATGTTAGTTCATATTGAAAACAAGTACAATAAGCATTTATATCAAGTATTCACATGCTACCAAGTATTCATTTTATCTAGCAATAATATAACCTTTCAAGGATTCTTGTCACAATTATAATGTTTACTTGTAATGTAGAAATTATCAAACTTGATATGTGGAAATTGGAAACTTATCAATTTAATAAATCAAACCTGGAACTCGGAGTCTTATCTTCAAGAATGAGTGTTTTTTCTTTTCTTGTGATTATCCTTCACTCAAGATGATAATTATTCTCTCCATCCTACCCCATGTACTAAGACAATATGATTTCTTAACAAAAATATGAATTAGAGAATATTATGCAATTAAATTCTAAAATCTCAACCTCAATCAATCTAATACTTTGACTAACATCATCTTATAACTTTAACTTTGACCAGAAATAATCATAACTTTAATAGATCAAAATGAAACCTAGATGTTCATAAGATCACAATAACTCCATAACAACTAAAGGCATATCAAAACAATCAAACTTGGAGTGTGTTTTTCCTCTGAATGTGTTGGATTTGATATCCCTCTGGATATATTATTGCTTCTTGGAAAAAATATACCTTCTCCTATAAACACCCTCAAGATAGTGATACAGTTTAAACATATACAATTACATACCTCTGGCAGTAGTGGCACCATCCAATAGTAGCGACAAGTAATGACGAACCCAAAAAATTTCAAAATGCTCCAAATTGCAATCTGAAGGTAGGTTGAGATGCACTAGGGTAGGGCGCACTAGGACAACCAAAAATTAGGCCCAACTCTTCACTAGAAATTCCAAATGAATTTGGTTTAGGGTTTGTTGCTACAAAAAAACCAGAAACCCTAATTGCTTAAAGAATGGCAAGAGAGCTGATCTAGGGAAAGAATAATTCCAGCATCATTTCAACAAATTGATCAATGAGTTATCAAAGACTTCACTAGGTCAGAGGAACTATAACTGGTACTGCAAATGGTGTTGCAACTAGCACTATGAGTGGTGCTGCAACTCACACTGCAATTGACACAAAGAAACTGGTACTACAAATTTGGAAGATTTTAGATTTGATCTAGGGAAATATGTGCCCTCCTTAGGTTACAGTCATAGTGGGTTCAATAAGTGCTAAACAATCTTGACAATGGGGGAAATTGAGGATATTCCTTCTAGCGGTTACACTATTATGAAGGAAACTGGATCTGATACGATGTTAACATTTTGGTGTGTTCATTTAACCATAGACAATATCACAGTGTTGTCACCCAACCATAGGCACACATGCCACCCCAGAGCACTTTAAACTTTACTTAGAATAATTGTAAAAATCCTACCAACAGATAAACCCTAGCCACAACTACTGCAACAATAGCATAATAACCATACAAGGAGAGTGTGTGTTATACCAAGAGAAGCACACGAGAAATACAAAAAGACTGCTCCACTATTCTTTCAGACCAATGCCCCTCTAGCTATAGTTGTTTCTCCTAGACTTGCGCACCTCTAGCTGCAACTGCGGTCTTCTATACTTATGCACTTATTAAGTGAGTGTGTATATAAATGAACTACGCAACTTCCTATTTATACTAAACTGTCTAGATGACTAGGGATGACTTCTCCTTCTCTATGTGTCTATTACTTTAATATTATTTATCTTGAGGATGACTTCTCTCCTAGGGTTTTATAACATCTTTTTAATGGTTTTCTTGCTTCCGAAATATTCTATTCTAAGTACAAAGGTTACACTAGGAGGTTAATACCTCCCGCAGCTACCAAAACATCAACATATTCCTGGTTCTGAGAGTAGGTGGTAGGGGCCATTGGGAAAGTTGAGGTAGAATGATACCACAACGATCAACACAAGATAGGGAGTCTGGTGGGATATTTGGCAAGAATGGGATTTGGTTCCATGAACAAAATAGTATGAAAAATGATAGTTACCACAACAATTAGGACAAAAAGAGGAATCTAATGGTAGAGGTCCTAATTAAGGTTGTGAGGAAGGGGTTGAGACCACAGGGGAAAAAGTGTAAAAAATGATAGGTATCACTGTGATCAGGACAAAAAGAGGAATCTAATGGGGTAGGTAACCAATAAGGGTGTGGTCATTCCCAATAATTTTTTTTTTTACTCTTGAAGAGTTATACTCCAATCAAAATACCTTTTCAGTGTTGGAATACCCATATTCTTAACAGTAATAAATGTGTAGTCAATTCTCCACCAAAATGTAGGAGGAAAGATTGCACAACACTAGATATTGTTTGTTCTTTCTCTGTGTTGTTCTTGTCCCAAGGTTTGGGGTTTTTAGGGTTCCCATAGACAAGGGCTTTCCTTGTGCTATAGCTCTTTGATATACGTACAGGATTGAACAGTAGTACTCGACCCAATATCTCAGGGCTCCAACTAAGAAGGTTTGATTGTACCCGTAGTTGAACTACCCTATTACCTAGGTACCAGTGAGTATCTTCCCGAGTGTTGTTCTTGGTGGCACTATAATAGTCAAGCAGTTGATTAATTGATCTATAGAGGGCTTCAGGATATCTAGGCTAGTATGTATACATGTGTTTTCTGATGTGCTACCTCTTGAAGGGGTACCAATAGGGTTTACAAGGGTGGCCAACAATGTGTGCTTAAGTACCTCTTGTATTCCTTTCATGTATGCTTTCCTGACCACAAATTTATGCACTGAATGACAAATCTTTGTAGCTTAAATACGTCTCTACCCTGAAAACGTTAACCCACAATTACTTCTTGGGAAAGAGCTCCGATACCACTTGTAAGATACTAGATGTAATATAATATACAAAAACATAAATACTCAACATATATCAATGGAACAATGAAATATTGAGTAGAGAAACACCAAAAATGATAACTTTATTCAAAGAATGCAATGTTCACTTGCCTCTTCAAGGGGCCAAACTATAGTAGAGTATATCTCTATTACAATAATTCTCCAGACAACTTTCACATATCTTCTACTCTTATTTACACTAATTATATCTTCTAAGGAAAATTCCAGAGGAAGATCCTTCTAGAAGTGGAAGCTTCATGATCCTGTGTGCAAACATGCTAGGCATGAGTCTTCTCAAGTGAAACCACCTATGAAACCACACTATATATCAAGTCCCAACCCAAAGGGTGACAAAAAGGGTTAGAAGGTGATGTCATAGGCCTCCAAAGGCCACGTCCAAGTGCAAGGAGGGTGCAATCTCATCATCAAGTGATGCCAAGATGCCTCCATAGAAAATTTCCTTCATCTTCAATAGTCTCCCACATGTGGGGTATGACATCCATCTTATGGGATTTCAAGCCCCTATGAAGATCCAAGTGGAATAATCTTTTCATGTATATCTTTCACTAGGAAAGGTCCTGTAAAGACAAACAAGTACGCCCTCCAAGGGTCCGCAAGTGAATCATGCCAAGTAATCCACATTTAATAAAATAACCACCAAAACAAGTGCATTAAATCCCCCTTTTTCAAATTAAACAAATCCTCAAAGACCTTTAAAACTTATCCAAATTTAGGTATGGGAGGGGTGTCATGGGCCCTATTGGGTAGGTCCATCTGCAAGTCAAGGAATGTTTCCCAAGAAGACCCTATCTAGATCATGTAATGAGTATGAGGTGGATTGGGGAAAGACTCTTGGGCATGGTGTTATTAACATATCAATGGTTCATATTGTCTCATTTATGGGTTCCTTTGTTGAGGGTGTGTTGCATCCCTTATTTTGCAATTCAACATTTTTTCAAGCCCTTTATTTTCCTTTTCCCCTTTTTTTCTTCTAAAATCCAAACATTGAGTTTTATGTGCAATGGAAATAAAAAGAACACCAAAATTCCACTTGAAGTTAGAACACATTGAGTGCTATGTGCACCGGGAATTAAATAACACCACAATGCTTTCCCCCATCAAGTGGGACACTTTTTATTAATTTTCTTTTAAAAGTCCTTTATTTCTTATAGAGAAGAGTTTCATGGCTCTCAGAACCTTAGGGAAAGCATCTAGAAGGATGTTTTATGGCCTTTTATTTTTACAGTTCTATTTGCAACACCTCTAGGCCTTTAGCCCCTTCTTCCCATAAAATGAGGTACAGACCCTTCTTGGGGTCAATAGACCCAAAAACCCAAAAGATGAGGAAATAAAGGGTAAGAAGAGTGGAAAGAGCTTTAAGAAGACAAAGCCATAAAGGGTAAGAAGAGTGGGTAAGTTAAATTTTGTTTTTCCCATTTTAAAAATCTTGGTTAGCTTTTGGGTTCCGAGGAGAAAAAACAAATACCATTTTAAAAATATTGGTTAGCTTTTGGGTTTAGAGGGGAAAAAAAATGTCATTGTTGATGTAAGGTTTCTATTTTCCAACAAATTTCATTGTAGAAGTAGGGTTTTTATCTACCAACAAATATCACACTAGATTGTAGGGTAATATGCAAGGGTTCTAGGGGTCATCAACTCCCTATATTAGGTTTAGCCTGTTGTTTAAAGTTGCAGGTTTATTGTGTTCGTGTGATTTTTTTTTTCCTTGAAAGATAAATTGGAATGTTTTTTCATTTTGTTTCAATTTTAAAACTGAAGGTCCAACATTTTCCTCAGCTTAGTTAGGGTTCTATTTATGAAATTTTAGTGTAAACAAGATGTTCAATGATTGTTTAATTGACTACACTTGCCAAGTTTTCTTACTAGCAAAGTTATGTCTTATTAGTGAATATTGAATGTTATAAAGTTATGTCTTATTAGTGAATAGTGAATGTTATAAAGTTATGTCTTATTACTAAATAATGAATGTTATAAATGTTTGGCAAACTTTTTTTAACTCTAAAGTTATTTTTAGACACTATATGCTTTTAATTATAGTTTTATGTAAACATATAATAAGATCTTTGGAAATATTGTTGAGATTATCATATAAAAGATCGACCAACATACAATAAGATCTCTTAGAATATACTTGAGACTATATCATATAAAATATGGACCAACATACAATAAGATATCTTGGAATATATTTTAGACTAGATCACCTAAATTGAACATAGTACCTTAGGACTTATAAAGCAATAGTGTGGAATTTAGGTACTCAAGCTATCTCACTCGACCATAAAGTGAATTTCACTAATTCCACATATCTAAAATTAAAATTTTATTGGGATAATCATGAGTAATTTTAAAAGAATCATAGCTTTAAGGGCCTAGAAATGTCATGGAAATGATAATAAAATTGAATATGTAGGTTTACACAACTAGAGATAATTTAAAATATTTCTTCTTCTCGATGTAAGTGTGTGAGTGGTTTAGAAATGTGCAACATTTTGAGTGGACACTACACCCATCATCATGGACATAAGAAACATGTATGATTGGAAGAATGTTGAGGTTTGTTTATATGGAGGAGGAGAGATCAATAAGAAAGGAATGAATATCGATTAATTAATTGAAAGAGATAGTCTTTGAGATAAGAATAATAGAAAGAAAAGGTTAAATAATGAAAGGGTCAAGATAATAAATCCATAGAGGTAGTTGTTGAAAGTGGAGTTATAAGGTAGCTTTTGAGTTTAGGGTTACTATGGAAGAAAATAAAGATGTAAGTGAAGAATGGGGAGTAAAATAATTAACAAAGTTAGTTAAAGAGGGGCAATTGATATTAGGGTTATAAGGGAAATTCTAGAGAAGGTAAAAATTAAGGGGAAGAGAAAGGGGATAATAATTTAAGAGATTAAGAAAGTTAGGGTTTATGAAAGTTAACATATAAATAAGGGTAAACTAGTTATGGAAGATAAAAAAAGACAAGAAAGATAAAGTGAAAATAATTAAAAAGGTAGAGTTCACAAAATTGGTAAATTAGTAAAAACCAAATAAAAGGTCAAGGAATTTTTTTATTTTTTTTTTGGATTGTCCAACATTTTTAGTGGACTCTCCACCCATCATCAAAGACATAAGAAGTATGTATGATTGGAAAAGAATGTTGAGATTTGTTTATATAGAGAAGGAGTGATCAATAAGAAATGAATGGATAGAGAAGTAAAAATAATAAATTAATTAAATAATTAATTGAAAGAGATAATAAAAATAATGAAAAGAAAAAGTCAATATAATGAAAAGGTTAAGATACTAAATTCGTAAAGGTAGTTGTTGAGAGTAAAGAGATAAACGATAATGGATTGGAAACAAATCAAATTCATTTCTACTAGCAACATCAATAACCCACCCAGAGCAACTTTTTATTCTCACTTCCTATTCTAAACACTTTGAGAAAAGCAAATTTGAAAAGAAGACATTCTATAGATTTTATGGATTAAAGAAACGTTTAAAAAACACATTACATTAAAGACACATATCAATCATGGATAAATAATTATTAATTGATTAAAATTTAAATGTTACATTTTGATTTAATAAATTTATAAGATTATATGATTAAAACTTCATTGGTTTAAAAAAGTGAATAGAAATTCAATGTATATGCATTATGTTGAGAAAATAATTTTTTTTATTTAAATAAATTAATTGTTTTTTGAAAAAATAAAAAATAGTAATAATTAATAAATAAAATTTAAGTCATTTAAATTTATTATATTTTTTTATATATATTTCATTGAAAATTTTATAATTTTTTTTTTAAGTGTTTCCTAACATTATTATGTTTGAAAGTAATTTAATATGATTTTTTAATATACATTCTCAGTAATAGTTTAAGAAATGGTTTTGAGACCATTTAGTTTTTATATATTTACAGTGAATTTAACAAAGAAGTCGATACACTATCAAAAAAGTGTTAATCTAACCAGAAGGATACATCACGCTTTACTTATGGACTAATAAGTAATAAGTAATAGTTTTGAGACCGTCTAGTTTTTTCACATTTACTGTGAATTTAACAAAGAAGCCAATACATTATCAAAGAAAGCATTGATCCATAAGGATACATCACGCTTCACTTATGGATTGAAGGAGTGGAGGAACAACCTCATCACAACGATATCTATTAACTCTTTTATCATTCCTTGATCCTCAGTTTTGAGTTTTGTTTGAGTGGATTATTGTATATTCTCTCCAAGCCCGAGATTGATGATTATGAATCCCGGGCTTTTTGTCATTTTTCTCAACTGGAAAAGGATTAGTCTTAGTGGGTGCTCAATTTCATTTAGGAGTATAAGTTTGTAATTAGCAGATTTTTTTGTCATTAATTAGTTTGTTAAATGTCGGTTTATCTTTTCAAGAATATATATGTACTCTTCAAATGTAAAAATTATAATATAATTGTAAACTTCTCTTAGGAAAAAAGAAGAGGTGAAGCACGGAGGAGGTGAAGCACGCACGAAAGGAGGTATACCTCCGTCGGGTGTCACCTTGGGGCCCACGCTGGATTTCTCACATCTCCATCTAAGTATTACCAGTCGAAACACTCGATCAAGGGGAACAACGTTGAGTATAACTCATATCGCTTGACTTACCTTCGTTGAACCACTATCAGTCCGTTCTAAACCGTCAAACACGTTTGGACTGTATTAATCAATCCTGCTTCCGCTCGTCCTGGTTCCACTCGTACAAGGAACCACCGGGCTGGCAAAACGGATATAGGTTTCGGTCCTTCTCAAAGTTCAACAAATTGATGAGATCACCTGATATGAGTTCAACGATGTGTAGTAATCGATCTTTATATGGTTTATATCGTCTTACGCCTTCTCCTTCTCCTTCCCCTTTTATTTATTATAGGCCCTTGGGTACTATAGTCCAAGGTATCACCTCCTTAATAAGCGTTGTGTGAAGCCGATTCGTTCTGAGTTATTATATGCGTAACACGGCCTCGCGGAATGATTACTTTTGTCAAGTCGAATTCCCTCCTATTGACGTGTTGCCTGCCGTTTTTACTTCGACATCGAATCGGAAATCGCTAACTAGCCGACCGACCTGGCATAGTTAGCATGATGTATGGATTCGTAAAGTTGGTCTCTGCATGGTGGGCGACCTACCCCTCCCTACGAGGAGTTATATCTGCCCGGCAACGGCTAATGAACTCTTGCTATTACCATAGTGAAGGATTGCTCATGGTCTGCTACCTCGTGCTGCTTCTATCGGTAGCGGGTTGGTGGGCTGATCAAACTGTTACCGATCAAGATCAAGGTGAAGCCATCTCAAGGTGAGGTGTGAAGCTAGAGCTAGTGATTGAGACTGAGAGATTGAGACTGAGCAATAACTAACCGAATCTAGGTTATCACCCCAACTATCGGAAGCTTATTTCACCCTCGAACCAATCTAACTGGGAAGAAAAAGAAGAAGAAACTGTGCGAAGGCAAAGCTGAACCAAGAGTCATCACTGGGATAAGAACCAGTACTCACTCACCCCCAAGCAATAGTTGGGTAAAAGCTGTAATGCAATAGTCTGGTGAGAAGCTTATGAAGCTGTCCAAAAAAGAAGATGCTGTCCAAAGAAGAAGATGCTGTCCCGTCAAAGCTGTGTCCAAAGCAAATAGCCCCGGCCAAGCGGTCTTACCCAAACCTTACCTACCTTGACTTATTAATTGATACTGCTGTGCCAAGCATTCAATACTTCCAAGAAATCTATACTTCCAATAGCTATAGTTCTAGCGCTAGCTTACTTCACGGGCCATAGCTCTGGAAACAAACAATTGGGAAAGCATCCTTACCTGCCTACCTCTACTTACTGATTCAAACTGAACTGACCCTCATAACCATTGAGTGAGAACCCCTAAACCCCTCAAACCATTGAGAGCTAGCTCACCTACCCTACCCCCGTCAAACATCAATGCTATCCATCAATGGAACTTCCACGGTCAAACGATCGATCTTACCTACGCACACACACCATCGATAGCACACACCTAGCTGCCCTAACCCCAAGCATTCGAAAGAACCAAGCTGTGTGAGCCATTACTCGCTTACCCCCAAGCAATAGATAGTCGGGTGGAAGCTGTAAAGCAATAGTCCGTCCAGTTATATTATAAGCCTACCTCTATTCACTGATTAAATGACCTACCCACAAGCCATCTCAAAAGCAATTGATGTTGGAATAATAGAGAAATTAGGATAATTAGTTAAGATATGCTTAACTAAGTTATTGTGTATCTTCCATATTTAGGTTTGATCAGTTTCAAGATCCACCTTTGTAGGAGGTTGTTGTAAACACCTTGTGCTATATAAGTGTGTAATTGATTTACATTAATATACAACAGCTTATGTGAGCGTAGACTCACTCACTGGTGATGTGCCCTTATGTCCTCACTGTGTTTGTTTTAACTTGGTATCAGAGCGCAGGTCAATAGTGGCCTGTGAGAACCGAGAGAAGATCTGTGCGTATATGCTATTGTGCTCGCTGTTTTCGAAGGCTGCGAGTTGTTTTGCGTGCTGCTGAATGTTAATCAGAGTGCAGAAGAGGAGGAGCCCGCGCAGAAGTTGTGAGTTCGCGTTGGAGGAGGAGTCCGTGCTGGAGGAGGAGTCGGCGCTGCTGCGAAGAGAGTCTGTGACTGTCATCAGAGCTCGGTTGAGCGATTTTTCAGCCCCCTGCGTGAAGAGTATTGTTCGAGTCGATCCATGCACTAGAGGGTGTGCATTTTTTTTTTCTGTGGGCAGATCGTAGACTGTAAATTACCTCTTTCTGTTGTAAATTTCTGCAATCAGGAAATTCGCGCGCGACTTGGACCTGATCTCGCGCGACTGTGAGGAGAATACTTGGAGCTGAGGCAGATCGAAAAAAAAAAATTTGTTAATGTGAGTCAGTTTTAATTGTCCAAAAATTAAAAGTTGGTGAGTTCTTCTCCAATTTTTAATTTGGTATCAATTTTAATTGTCCAAAGATTAAATTCGTTGCTTTCACCGGAGTAATTACCTAAAACATGGTTGTGAAAGAATTTATGTTCCAAGAATTTAAGTCTTCCTCGTCCAAGTTATGTGGAGTAAGCTAGATCTGATATCGCTGCTATCGCTGGATAAATAACTCCATCGAGAGCCTCATTGTTGGTTCTGTTGGTATTCTCCACCGATATTTTGGCTCTTTATCGCTGCGTGGATATTTTGTTTTGTGCTGCGTGGAGTGTTATAGCTACCAAGAAGATAAAAGATCAGTTTACACGATATTTTGACCTTCCTCGATCCATTATCGCTACCGAGAGGATCAACACAGAACAAGTTTGCTGGTAATTGTCGAAGACAGAATGCCGAAGTGGTTTTCCAAAGGGATCGGTCGTTGATGCAGTCGTCATCATAGCCGGCGCAATAGCAGTTGGACTCCAATCCAGATTATTATGTTTGATCATCGCTGCAATTCCTGCCACGTGGGGTGTCACCATACTAGTACCTGAGATCAGTGTGAAGTTTTGCTCTTTTTTTTTCTATGGCCTTTTTTTGGTGGTAGCAGATTGCAAAGCTTTTGAAAGCTCCAGACACTGAACAAAGATGTTTAGAGTAAAAAATATTTAATCTTGATCAATATTGGAACTACCTTTGAAGATTTTGTCATCTACGCTGGTTGGGATCCAGGCAACCCATTTGAGGCTAGCATTGTGTAAGAGGCTATCTGCGTGAAGGTACTTACATCTATTGCAGAAATTATTTTTACTTGTTAGAAATTGTGGGTGAGATGAGAAGAAAATGAATTTCTCATGGGTCAGCAAAAGAGGTTGAAACAACTCCGAAGAGAGTTGAAACAAATGAGGAGGAAGAATCAGCAAGAGGAAATATATTTTGTAGGTAAATATAAAGTGTCTTCAACGGTAGCAGAGGAACACATACCTGATGGAGACCAAGATCAGATTGCGGATCTGGAGCAGATTGATGAAGAAATCAATGCAATAATGAAAAGGTTAATGCCAGTGTTACCATCATTTGCAGGTAACAATTTTGATGTTTGGAAAATGAAAATGGAAGGTTTACTTGGATCAGTAGATTTATGGGAACTTGTTCAAAATGGTTATGAAGATCCTACTGAGAAGAGAAGAGATAAATTAACATTATATCTTGTTAGTTCAGCATTGAATAATGACATCCTCTCTGCTCTGTTATATGAATTTGGTGAAATTGAGAATGCAAAAATGTTTTGGGATAATCTAGAGATGAAGTTTAGTGTGAGGGCCACCAAGATAGCTGTTGAAAATAGTGAGTGTATTGACAGTCTTATAACTGAAATAAAGACTGGAAATGATTGCATTGAAATCACAATGATTGATGATGAAAGTGTGTATGTAGTTGATTGTGATAATGAAAATGAAAACCTTGTGGAGGAAGATCTCTTTGATGAAGAGACATATGAAGTCAGATTTGATGAAGACAA
>JZKD02S0657892.1:4819-15520 GCA_000966675.3 Picea glauca
GCTAGTAAAGAGATGATTTGGTTACAAAGGTTTATGGAGGAATTGGGAAAGAAGTAGGAGAACAACAAGTTGTACTGTGACAGTCAGAGTGCCATTCACCTTGCAAATAACTCAAACTTCCATTCAAAGAATAATCATATACAGTTGAGGTACCACTTCATACGATCCGCCTTGGAAGATGGGCATTTGAAGTTGGAAAAGATACACACTAGCCAGAATCCTGCAGACATGTTAACAAAGGGAGTAACCAAGGAGAAACTGAGTTCCTACTCAGTTTCAGTTGGTCTTCAAGAATGGAGATGAAGATGAGAAATTTTCCAGGTCCAAGAAGTTTCAGAGTCCAGCATATACAACAACGGTGGAGTTGTTGAGGTTAGTCTCCAAGTGGGAGATTGTTGGTTGTGGAGCCTGATTATCTTCCTGATTCAGAGCTCTTTTACTTTCAGTTGTGTTTATACCCCATGAAGTATTTACACCCCAGAAGTATGTACACTCTTCCACCCGGGGGAGTGCAGAGGGGGGTAACCCCTCTGTGGGGTCCGGGGGGGTTGAGGGCAAGCAGGCCCCCGAAGGAAAAATTGCCTTGTAAAAGTATATTGTAATTTCATTGTAAATATGGACCATTCATTATAAGGTCRCAGATCTAATGGTAGAAATTATGTTAGGGTTTTTTCCCTAGAAGGCAACCCTCTTTTATGAGCGAAATGTATTGCGGCTATGGTTGATGGCGAATATTGTATTCTGAGATAGGAGATTGTGAGAGAAAGAAGAGGAAGTTACAATGGGTTTTGCTGTAGGTTGTATCCTTTTATTTGTTGGATAATAATAAAGGAAGGACCTGACAATTTCTCTGGTGGACGTAGCCCACACTGGGTGAACCACGCAAATATGTGTCTCTCTTGTATTGTGTATCTTCTGTGTTTTGTTTCCGCATTTGTTTTATTTTATTGCTCCGCGGTCCTATTTTTCTAACAATCATTGCCATTCTCTCTCTTCATGCTCTTTCCTTTGGTGGTTTTCCTAACGTACTATGCAATTGTAGGTCCTCGATTCTCGTGCAGAAGCCTTTGATGAATTCACCAATATTTGACACATGTTCCTCCATTGTAGCTTCTACTATTATAGGTGCCTCCGGGATTTCTTTATACAACTTTTGGATGACTGTATGTATGCGATGTGCCATTTTATCAGCTTCATCCTTCTCCTTCATTTCTTTCTTGTCCTTATCTTCGGCCTCACTCTTTTCATTCAATATGCTTTAAACTTTTTTCTCCACTGCACCCTTTTCCTAGAGAGTTGTGGTACATTCCTTTTGTAGTTCTGTCTTTTCCTCTAAATTTTTTATCAACTCACTAGAAGTAGAGTCCGTGCGGATTCGTAATTCCTACATGATACCTATTTGCAATCCCTGTAACATGATTTTAGGAATCTATGAGATGAATAAGTCTAAGTGACTTAGTATTTGTACTTGTTCTTGCATCTTGGGTGTGGGGAACCCGATTGCATCTACTGATATTTTTATCACTCAACGCATTTCAGCCATTTGTGAGAAGTGGGAAGTGGTAGCTTATATTCCCTTGTCACTCCTGCTGGTTGTCCTTCCATTGATCTTCTTTCTACTTCCAAGCTTACTATATTCAACTGTTGTTGCAATTTAGTCAACTAATCTTGCATCTTATTACTGATTTCTTCTTGTCATTGTGTCATCCGCTGAACCACCTCCTCAGTGGCATCCTTTACTTGGTAACCAATTCATTCCACATCATCATCGGTCAGTGTATAAACGGTCGGTTCCTTGTGCACTTTCATCTTTTTGTGTGCACAACCTGTTGGACCCTTTCCCTTATCCTTTATTTTCTTTCCTGTATCAATCATTATCTGTTGTGTTTGTTTTTTCGATGGTGCAGTCTTCGATACATCCTCTATGCCATTTCATTGACTGTGTTCCTGATCATTCCCTGTATCATTGCATTGTTTTGCCTCTTCGTTACCAGGTTGCAATGTCTCAGTGCCATCTGCATGGATCTTCCAATTTGGCTCCCAATCCTACATGATTAGCTGGATATCTTCTTCAATAACCTTGTACTTCATCTGGCCCCACTCCTCTCTCGGGTACTCCTTTTCCTGGACATATATAGGATGTCGATTTGCTCGAAACTGCACGGCTGGTGCGTATTCTTCCACCAGTTGTGGTGTTATGCGTGGTGTGTGCTTAATGCAATTTTGAATCCTTTTAGCATAGAGAAAAAAATCTATGTTGTTGTCTGTTTGGCTCGATTTATTCGTTGTATACCATAAGTTCTAGTATTTTTCTGCTAAACATAACTTCCCCCTGAGGCCTGGGAACTGCACGTCCTCCGGCTCTTCCCATGCTGTGAATGAAATCAAAATTAGAAGCCATGAATAATGGAACTCCATGCCTCTATCTTGTGCATCACCATAGTCAATAAGAAATTGGTTTAACAGGAAGGATGCCCAAATCATTGAATTCCCTTCCACACACTTGTCTACCTCAACTATCACTCCTGATAAAACTTGGTCCTTCTTGCATTTTCGTAGCATCTTGCATGCTAACGCCTCCGTCACAAGTCTGATAGTGGGGTTGCATATGCTTGGTACATATAGGCCGCACACCCCTCTAACTATGCAAACATTTTGTTTCATGGCCTCTGACAAAGCCATGTTTGTCTTTTTGTCAGCAAACATTAGGGTGGGCATTCTTTGGTACAAGTATAGGTGATTTCGGTGGTTCCATTGTTGGAAAAACTGATAACCTTTGACAACTGATTTGACTCTGTTTCTCCTTCATGGGACTGCTCTTGTTCTCGGTTCTCTCTCACTTGCATGCAACTTGTAGTAACAATAATTCACGCTTGGTGAACCTCAACGGATTTTGTTCCTCCTTTCCAATTGTTCATGTCTCTTCATGCCTTAACTAACTTGTCCAATCCACCAATGGGATTGATGAATGGTTAAGTAAATGCAACTTTATTACCAAAGCCTTCGTTGGATTTTTCCCTCGTATTGATAATCTGTCATGATTTTCAGTGGATTTTACCATTTATGATTATACGACGTCTTTATGACATGTCATTACCACTTTGTAGCCATCATTTCCTTGCTCTATTTCCTTTAACGGTCTTGTCAGTACTATATCGCGCAACTATTCTTTCTTCTACATTTGTTTTCTTCACGATATTTTTCTTTTGTGTATTATTTTCTTAATTGGTGCATTGTCATCCTGATAGTGTGACAATCATTCCTCCACGCAAGTTATTATGCCTTTGTACTCTGTAATCTCTTTCTTTTTTTGTATCTAATTTTTATTTGTTTTTATTACTTTTTCTACTTTTTATATGTTTTTCTTCCTTTTTCTACTTTTTATATATTTTTTTGTTTTTTACCTCCCTACTATAGTACAATTACTATGATACATGTGTTTTGGCGTAGTTTTAAATTACCGTGCAGGCAGTCAACCGTCTCTATAGAGTTTCATCCGACTCTCATTCACTATTTCTCCAAGGAATTCTCCATTCAATGTTTCCAACTACGCAACACCTGCCTCCATCACATGTTGAATCACATAGGGTCCTAACCATTGCATTAAAATATTCCCTGGATGATACATAAAATTATTGTCATAGAGTAATACTAAGTCTCCCAATTGGAAATTTTTTTGTTTAATGTGTCTATCATGCCATGAATTCTCTCTTTCCTTCTGAACTTGTTGATGGAAACCTGAGACAAACCGATCTTCCTCAATCTATAGCATTTGTGATAATCTCTCCTCTACTGTGCTCGACTAAAAAATATTAGTGATCGTTGCAACACGTAGGCTAGGTAGAATAAACTCCTTTGGCATCACTACTTCTTGCCCATAGACCATCTTGAAATGTGTCTTCCTTGTCAACTTTTTACTTGTAGCCTTGTAGGCCGATAAAATTGGAGGAACTATTAAGTCCCAATAATCTCTCCCTACGTTGCAGATCTTTGTCAAAACATTCTCCATAATTTCATTAAAATATTCCACTGTCCCAAATTTGTCCTAAGGATGATACATGGTACTCTTCTGATGATTAATTTGAAACTCCTCAGTCAATGCTGTAGTTGTTTTATTCAGGAAGTGTGTTCCTTGATCACTGAGTAATATGTGAAAAAATCAAAATCATGTGACTACATTATTAAATAGAAATCACGTAGCAGTCTCTGTGGTGCAGTCTGCGACTGGTGTTGATTCTTCCCATCTTGTCGAAAACTCTATTGAAGTGATTATGCACCTTGCCCCCGATATTATTTCTTGTGGGTTTATTGGACCCACAAAGTTTATGGCCCATTTATGAAATGATTGCAACGTAACTTGTGGATTTAAAGGAATTTCATCCCTTCTAGATGTATTTCCCACCCTTTGACATACATCACATGATTGACAGTATTATTTAGCATCTTTATGAAGTGTGGGCTATCAAATCCCTATGTACAATTTTTTTTGTGTAGTTTCTTTACCTACGTAATGTCCTCCTGCAATCTCATCGTGCGCTTCTGTGAGTATCATAGGAATTTCATGTTCCAACACATCGTCTCAATATTTTGTCTGCACCTAACTTGTATAATTTTCCTACAATCAACTGATAATCTGCTACTTTAACTACCAATTGTTTCTTTTGTGCAACTTTCATATATGACAGAGCCATTCATGTACTTAGAAATTCCATGATCTTCGAGAAGTAGTCATCCACCATTTTAAATGCAAATAGTTGTGCATCTCGTAAGCTGTCATCTAAATTCCCTGCATATTCTCCTAACACTATGTGCAATAAATGATTTGGTCTTGCATTCAACTTCCCTAGTTTCACCACAACCCAAAAATCGTATTCCTAAAACAACAATATCCATCTGCATATTCTCCCCCCCAACATTGTCTTGTTCACTAAGTATTTTAGTGCAGAATGGTTTGTGTAGATATTAAAACAAGATCCCAATAAATAATGTCTAAAGTTTTGTAGTGCATATACCATTTCCAATCCTTCTCATTATGTAGTGGTGTAATTCTTCTGTTCTATGGACAACTTCCTACTTGCAAAAGACATTGGGTGATCTATGTCTCCCTCCCCTGATTGAGATGGTACTGCGCCCAACGCTATGGACGATGCATATACATGGACATGGAACATCTTGTTCCAATATGGAAAGATCAAAATCAATGTGGTCACTAGTTTTTGCTTTAAGGTTTCCAAACCCTTATGATATTCCTCGTTCCATTGGAACTTTGCTTCCTTATTCAACAACTTTTCCATAGGTGTTGTGATCTGCACATAGCCTTTGATAAAATTCCTGCAATATCTTGTGTGACCCAAAGTTTCCCTCAACTATTTGACTGATGTAGGTGGTTCTAAATCCATAATCACTGCAATCTTGGCCATATCCACTTGTAATCTCTTCTTGCAGACCACATGGCCCAACAAAATTCCAAACGATGCAGAAAAAATACACTTATTCAAATTCAGTGAAATTTGACATTGTTTAGAACTATACAACATTATCCTGATCCTTCAGTAGACTGAACACATTCCAATCATCTAAGTATAATTCAATGAAGTTATGGATAAATTCCTTAAGCACTGCAACCACGACTCTTGAAAAAACTGCAGGGGCATTCTTCATTCCAAAAGGCATTACTGTATACTAATAACTTCCCCACACTGTCACGAAAGTAGACTTGTATCATTCTTCCTGTGCAATTTTTATGTGATGGTACCCAAAGAATCCATCTGTGAAAGAATAAGTCTCTAGCCATCCTACGTTCTCTAATACCTCATCTATGAATAGTGTTGGGAATGGATCATGTAAACATGCATCATTAAGCTTCCTCAGATCCACGCAAATCTCAATTCYTCATGTCTTCTTTTATTTCACTACCATTGGAATTATCCACTATGATTCCACCATAGGTTCAATGATCCCCGTGTCCAACATTCTGTCTATTTATTCTTTCACGTTCTCTTTGTACTTTGTGTTTAACCTATAAGGTCTTTGTTGCACTACTTAGCACCTGGTTTCAAAGGAATCTTCATGTCACCTAATTCCTCAACTATCCCCTTCATCTATGAAAATGTAGTTGGGAATAGGTCTTGATATTTGAGCAGTAAGTCTACAATATTTTCTACTGTTTCATCACTCCAATAATCCCCTATCTGCACAAACTTTGGATTCTCTGTCATCCCAATGTTTACCTTCTATGTATTTTTTGGCTATGTGTACGTAGCAGACTCAAGATATGGCCCTTCTACTTCTTGTTCTCCTTCTGTTTCAGGTACTTGCACATTCCCGGGATCTTCTTCATTGCGATCTTCCTTAGAAACATTGTAACATTCCAATAACTCATGGATATTCATAGTATCTCTGTGCACATCCCAGACTAGTACCACCTCCATCAACCCTTCTTCTAAGAAGATCTTGGTTCCAATAGCTTGTAACACTACATCCATTAATGGGGATTCATTTTCAAAAGTAAATATTACCTTGCACCTATTAGTCAAGTCGTGCTAGTTGGTTGTCTCCCTACATATTTCCAATTCCAAATACCAGTTCTTCGGAATTGTATCTAGTGTATGTGTAAATCTGTGCGTCCATTCTATCTCTAGTACTAAAATCCATATGGTTCTACACTGCTCAACATGAACTGCTGGATCACTCTCCCCTGTATACTTCAACACAATATTCTATACCTCGGTACCAAGTCTCATTTTCATTAGTTTTATACACAGACTAGTCTTCCATTCCCTATTTGTGTGCAACCCACCATCTAGATGGAGTCACTTTTAGGAAAACATCTAGTTCCAACATACTTTGTTGTTCATGTACCTGCAACTCAAGTTCCTTTAAAAACAAGACTATGTCAATAAATCCATCATACCTGGGTGGATCATAGAGTTTTGTTCCAATCCAACGCAATGCTTGGGTTATCTGTGCACATCGTCTAGTTGATACTTCATGCATCCTCTACTTCCAATGCTCCAGAACTTCCTCTGAATCTGATGCACATGAATGGATACTTATCCAGCTTAGTGCACCATCTATAGTGGGGTTAACATAATCATCCATCCGCACAGTCATTTTATACAAGTTATCAATGCCATTTCCTCTTGCTGGCTCTATGTATCTCTTTCCTTCTATTGGGTCCAATGGTGTAGTAACTTTCAAATCTACGACCTCAAATATCAATTCCCTCCTATTCATATTAATGATCGTCTAATTATCAAAGGCTCATTCAAGTCCCATCAATGCTGGATATGGTTGACTATCATCCACGATCTCAATAAATTCAAATTCTGCCACACTTCATACCCCATCTATGTTCATAGGTACTCCTATCAATCGACCAATCAGTACTATCTTGTGTTGATTCACAAGCCTTAACTAAACATGAGACAAGATTAGCTTGGGTTTTCCCATCATCTCCTAGGTATTCTTAGGTAACACATTCACATCATACCCCAAGTTCAAGATAACATTATCCATATCATATTCTCTAATTTGTGCACTAAATATGAATTCTTCGTTGGTCCTGTTTCTGCCCAGTATCTGACTCACCACCCTCTGTGCGATGGGAGTTTACCTTCCTTGAATAAAATGATGAATCATTTCATATAGTGATTCAACACAATTTTATCTTTCATTATCACTATGCAACTTCTCAGGAATTATCTTAAAGTGATTACCTTTCCAAGTGGCTTCTCTGGAATAGCACGATCTTCGACATGAGGTGAAAATGATGTTGATGCTCCCCAATCCTGTCCAAGTACCTCTTTTCTTTCTCTTTGATATGTATTCTTTTCTTACTAAGGATAAAATGTTGGTATAGGTCCTGTTGAATTCCTTACCCATTGCTCAACCTGCTTCCCCCCATTCGTCACATCAAATCTTGTTCTAGCTCCTCTGCGCATAACAACTGCTATTCTAGGTCGTTTGTTGCGTTTTTCGGCTGATATTTTCTGTACACTCTGTTTTGGATTCTGTTTTTGATTCCGTCTTTCCTGTCATTTCACAAGTTGTTTAGGAAAATATTTTGTTGCATGGTCCATTTCTCTACAGTACGTGCACGTTATACATGGATTCAAGCATTCGCGGGTGTAGTGTCTCGGTTGATTACAATTGTAACATATTATCAATCCTCTGCCTCCTCTTCCAAAATTTCCTCTTCCTTGACCTCTGCCAAAATTTCCTCTGTTTCTTGGATTAAATCTTCTCTAATTATTATATTGTGGACCACCTCCTTCTTTCGCAACATTATCCTCCTGAATTCTATACATATTTGAAGTGTGCTCCCTCATCAAATCAAATGTACAACAATCCTTCTCTTCATGTTCAAATGACTTGCAAAAATTGAAAAATAAGTTTCTTGGTGTACTCTAATATTTCTATAGTAATGGACACTCTATTGGATGATGTCCCCATTTATTACATATTTCACAATATCCCCCTCCTGGTAATGGATTCAGTGCTCCAGTCACCAAATACTACGTGAATGTTGGGAATTTGTCCTTGTGATGGCCTTTAGTCCTACACTTGGTACACCATACTTGTTCTTGTTTCTCCTTCCCTTTTGTGAGCTCCACCTAATGAATTGTTAGGGCAACCAACTCTATCTGAACTTGTGCCATCCCTCCAATGTCTCCTATAGGGGATGCTTCCAACTTAATTGCAATCTCCAAAGATTCAGGCTACGATGAAACCTTCTGTTGAATCAATGGCCTGCAAATGCATGGTAGAAGTATTGAAATAAACCATTCTTGATGTTGTTGATCAAGGATCTAAAATGTAAGTATACCCATCGGATCCTTAAAATGTTGGTCATAATCCCAGACTAATTCAGTCTGCACCTATTTAATTTCCTCCAGATTTGTAATATACTGTGACTTGGACTTTGTCTTCTTGAACTCTTTCAACAATGCTTGTCTTATCTCTGCCAAATTCCTAGCTTGTCTTGTAGGTGTGGTACTATGTACCTTCATGTACCATACTAACGCACATCCTCTAAATGTTGTTTCCAACTGTGCAATCTTCACAGCCTCATCTTGGACATTCTTTGCAACTCAAATTGTCTCGTAGACAAATAGATGTTCTTCTGGGTCCTCTGACCCAACTCCCTGGAACTCAGGAAGTCTGATGGTGTTGTCTACCCCTTCCATGTTTCTTTGTGTAGTCCCTCCTCTTGGCGATGTTGGTTGACTCTGACTCTGTGCATTTCTTCCACTTCTCTTATTGATACTAATATTTCCTCCCTTGCTAACTATAAGTGTTTTTGATAAATCTTCAACTGTTATCTCAGATTGTGGTGACACACATGGGGTCATGGATTTGACACAGGATCTAGTCTGAGTAGGAATTAATGACTCTTCTATTATAGGACTGGACTAGAACTCCTCTTCCTCTCCTTTTATGTGTGGTATCTCAACGATTTGGACTATTGCGCAAGGTCCTCTCCACTCTGGCTCATTGTGTGGATCTTCTTTCTTATCCCCAGTATTTTTCCTCTTGCGTCTCCTTCCACTACGCAGTACTCCAAACTCATATTCTTCCTCTGATATAACTTCTTCGGTTCTCTGCATCCTCAGTCCCTCCCTTCCTTCTTCATCTCTTTCTTCATTCTCTCCCATCCTCATACTATCCTCTTTTCATCCCCCAATTCCCCTATGTTTGTGAATCACTTTAGCAGTCGGAATCCATTGTCATCATGCACTTGTCACACAATATCATCTTTATCCACACACCCAATGATTTCATGAATCTTTCATGCGGACCTGTGAAGAAATACCTCTTTGCAACATTGTATGACTGGCTACAATCCACTGCAAATTATGTAATATATCCTCCTAATATACTATCCAACTAGAAATCCACTGTAATATTGCTTACATAATTCAGTTGTCTTACCAACTCACGAGTCCAATTCCTCGGCACTATGGTTTGGTACCTTCCGGTATTCTCCACTAATATTTCTAACCACTCGGTCAAAATAATTGGAAATTCACCAAAGGAACTTTCATGCAGCTCTGTGTGTACATACCTTTGAATCCATTGCTTGTCACTCATCTAAGGGTTCCTATTCTCTTTCCGAGCAAACTCTCATCCCTTTCCTTCTAACTATTATGATATTTACTTCTTAGTCGGCCTCCAAAACATTCCCTCAATCATAGATTTCGAGTTCCGACAACATAACCATTTGTTGATGTGTGTACGGTTGTAAGACCTTATGTTCGAGTTATCTGGACCAACAAAACCCTTTAGACACCAGGCCTTTCGGCATCACCTGCATGCAAGTGAATTCTGACCCAAGGCATCTATTGGTGCTGCATGAACAAAGTTTATGAAGTAGTGAGGGAATGGGAGGTGATCATCCTTGTCATTCTTACTTGTGTTTTCTACGTGCGTTATTATGTCTTTGCTCTTCTTAAGTTACTTAGTGAATTTAGTTATGTAGTACCATTATACTTCATATTGCAACATAAACCAAGTAATGTAACATTTATCACTATTGCACAATGATCACACATAAGACAAATCTAGTCTAACATGCATCAAGAAAGTATCCATGATCAATCACATAAAATAAAAGTAAATACACTAGTTAACGTGGTTCACCCAACTTTGGGCTATGTCCACAATGGATTTCTTCTTTTATTATTATTTATGTAATTGTCT
>JZKD02S0657903.1:76262-107092 GCA_000966675.3 Picea glauca
AAATGTTTCAAATGATCTTCCCAAATCTTGCTAAAAGTCAAAATATCATCCAAGGAGGCTACAATAAACAAGTTCGAGAAATGGTCTTAAGATATCATCCATCAATCTTAGAACTATTGTCATAGTATTGTGTAATATAAATTTCATAATGACTCACTCATGCAATCCATGTGTTTTTTTGAAAGTAATATTCCAAATTATTCTTTGTGTATATTGTCATATTGGTATCCTTACTTCTAATCCAACTTCATGATAACACATGCTTCCAATATTTGGTTGATTAGTGCCTTGATTATTTGTAGGGGATATATATATACTATAATCTTGTTCAATCTAAAAGATCTACACATTTTCTCTAACATCCATCTTTCAATAGAATATTACAATATTCTAATATATAATATATTAGAATATTACAATTGTATACCATGTTGCAATGTAATATGGTAATTCCATATTACAATGTAATATGGCATTACCATATTACAATGCCATATTACATTGTAATATGGCATTACCATATTACATTGTAATATGTCATTACCATATTACAATGTAATATGGTAATACAATATCTCGTGTAATTTTTTTTTTTTAAACTTAAAGTTATCGTTGCAATATCGACGATAGTTTGTCGGAAACAAATTTTTATTTTGAACAACCATGGCAATAGGGAAGAAAGTTCGTCGCAATTTGCCACAGTTTTTTGTCGCACATACAACATCTACATTGTAAGTTTGGTCTTGATATAAATTTTCATTTCTATTGCCACGTATTTTTGTTGCAATTTTCCATGGTTTTGTGTTGCACATACATCATCTGCGTCGCAATTTTTTGGCTTGGCATACATTTTCATCACAATTGCGATGAAGTTTCGTTGTAATTTCCCCAGTTCTTCGTTGCAATTGTGACGAATTTTCGTCGTAATTGCGACGATATATAGCGTTAACCAATCTTGATGGTGATGACACGTGGAGAGATAATTTCGTTGATGTTTCCATGAAAAATAGAGTCGTGGATATAGCGACGAAAAAAAGTCTCGGCTTTCATGGAAATTTCGACTGATAAGTGTGGCAATATCAATGAAAAACCATCGCAAATTTGGTCATATGTACTAGTGAGGATACCAAATTGGCACAGTTAGCTATTATGCTAAGAGACCATGCACTTGATTGGTACATGAGTCTAGATGCAAAGAGTGCACCTGGGATGACAAGAACAGTGAAAAACATTAAGAAGTCACTGATTAATGAGTTCCAGAAGACGAGCTCAGAGGATCAATACATGAATGAGATGATAGAAATCCGACAGAAACCATGATAATTTGTTTGGGAAATTGACTAGCGATTCAAGCGTTTAAAAGGAAATTTGAAATATCTTATGATCGATATGCAACATCGACACCTATTCGTTAATTCACTGCTAGCACACTTAAAATATCCATTGCAACAAAAAAAGTTCCATACGTAGGTAGAGGCTCTGCAGGCAGCCCTACAACTGGAAGAAAACCAATATCAACAGATGGACCCAACCATCAAGGAACTGAAGGAGTATTTGAAGAAATTAACATTTCAGCTAAACCAGAATAAGGTCAAGGACAAACGAGAAGCCATTTGGTGCACTACATGCAGGACAAAATGACACCACAAGAACTAATGTTCAAAATCCGTGTACTATATGGCAACAAGAATGCTAAATCTGTTACCAACAAGAGGACCATGGTGCAAAGTTTGTAAGAAATCAGGCCATGATCCATATCACAACCCAATGATGTAGAAATACTAGATAGTTCCAAAGAGTTTGTATTGCAACTTTTTCAATTCAGTGGGCCACGACGAAAAAGATTGTAGAACTATGGATTTGATGTGAGAAAGGACATCAGATATATACATAGTGTAGGAAAAAATGATGACTGATCAATCCATACCATAATTTAATCAATTCCTAGCCCCATAAGTCACTGTGCAACAACAATATAATATTGCACAACAACCATATAATATAGTGCAACCTTAGTACAATATCACACAGTATAATCAAGCGCCATAATATAATGCACCGAGAGGAGATCGAGCATGCTACATAGGTGGAGGACGAGCAAGAGGAGGTTTTGGATGAGGTACAAGACCAATGATATGCCAGAATTTCTAACAACTAGGACATTATGCAAGGGAATGTCCACTTCCACCAACAACTTGTATGTATTGTCGTGCATCGGACCACGATACGAAAGAATGCTCAACACTATTAGTAAAGATCTAGGAAAAGAGGAACCATAACAACCAGAATTTTTAGTGTATTTTAGCCAAAGCGAGGGACGAAGGACGAAACATCAACATAGTTACTCATGGAGGAGCTAAAATAGGAAACAATGTAGTCCGACAAGAGCCAAGACAAAACCAGTGGGTGAAGAAGAATACCGAACCAAGGAAGCAATTCGACGTGAAGACAGAGAATGATATATTTAAACAAGCTAGACAAGAATTTTAGAAGGAGGACATGACATCGAATTCAACTGCGCAACAAAGCAAGGAAGCACCGGAGTACAATATGCCTCCGTTATTGGATCATACCAACGAAATGCAACCCATGGGACAAGTAAGTACAATCAAAGGCTTTTTGGAATGATGTGTAAAATTATTGAATGACCCATCATATTTTAAAATATTGCAAAACATATTAGAAAGATGTAGCATAGAGACGAAAGGAAAACTAGAACAAAAGACATTCAATCACCTACATACAAGGAGAAGAACAAGTAGAGAATTCAGACTCAATGCCAATATCGAAGATTTCAACATGGGAGACATTATATTGGATCTAGAATCTGAAGTTAATGTATTACCAAAGAAGACATGGAAATGCATGGGAGATCCCACATTAGGATATTCACCTTTTCAATTGAAACTAGCAAACCAACACAGAGTCCTACCAATCGGTAGATTGAAAGGAGTGACAATAGACCTATATGGAGTGCACACTAAAGAAGACTTTGAAGTGATTGAAATAGTGGATGACACAACACCATATCCAACGTTGCTTGGCTTGGATTGAGTGTTTGACAACTGGGCCATAATCAATCTCAAGAAAAGAAAAATGACATTTGAGTCAGGTGAATACAGGGTCATTGCGCCATTAGACCCATCAAAAGGGGAAAGTTTTATAGAACCTACTTGCTTAGACTTAGAGGAAATCAACTAGTTGTATAGAAAAACAACGCGCGATGAGGATTATGTAAACCCAACTACAAATGGGATACTCAATTGGTGGAGCATTACTTCATGTGCGACAGACTCAAATACCAGCTTAAAATAATGGAAACAAAGGCTACATGAAGTTTCTATGAGACAATGTGCACGGATAGACTGCGTAGTAATATGGGCAAGCACAAAGATAAGGGAACCACCCAGTTTCCATTGAATAAACGAATTGGAAACATTCTTGGCACAATACGAAGATGCAGTTTTAGAGAATCAGAGACTGTTAGCACTTGATATAGAACTCAAGGCCACACCCGCAAGATGGTGGGGCACACACAAAGAGACAATAATGGGCTGGTACCATTGTAAGTGGTTACTGTGCCTAAGGCTTGACGCAGAACAAAAAAATAACAAACAAACGAAGTATGATGGACAAGGAGCACCAGCGAAATACTTGGAGAAGTGTAGAATGTTGTGGAAAATGATACCCCCAGAGGAATGGCCTCATCATTTCATACAAACTCTAGAGGGAATACCAACGAATTGGTATACAGACCAGGAACTGGGCAAAGAAACTGCGACCTGGAGGACATTGCAATAGAACTTTACAGTCACTTTCTCATTCAAGCATGAGAAACCCAACATAGATGCAGCTCTTAAACAGATAAGAGGAGTGATATTCACCAAAGAACCTGAAGTTGAACTCATCATAGAAGAACAACAATGGAACAAATAGACAGTCAAAGAACTATTGTCATGTTACGATGTGTAGGAGGAAGCACTAGATGAAGACGATCCACGTGATATTCAGATCGAGGAAGCAGAAGGGGAAAGAGAAGTGGAGGGTCCACCGATAGAATAAAAATTTGTTTCCTCTCCGATCAAGGTAAATAAAGTCAACATTGGGATAGTTGAGAATCCCAAAATGGCCAACATTTTAGACTACTGGGATGAACAAACAATAGAAAGAATAACAGAGTTACTGCGCGAGTACAACGACCTGTTTCCCACAACATTTATAGAGATGAAATGTATAGCAGGAGAGCTAAGAGAAATGAATATACCACTTAGAGCTGACGTGAGACCGATTAGACAATGACCATACCAAATGAACCCAATATATAATAAGAAATTAAAAGCTGAGATCGATAGGATGCTCGAAGCTGGAATCATAGAACCGGTCGAAGAATCAGAATGGATAAGATCGTTGGTAGTTCAGGACAAAAAAAAAGGAGGGATACAGATATGTGTTGACTTGAGGAAGTTGAATGATGCATACCTACATGACCCGTTCCCTACACCTTTCAAGGATGAAGTGTTGGAGAAGGTAGGAGGACATGAAGCTTACTCATTAACTGATGGATTCTCAGGCTACCATCAGATCAAGATAGCACAAGAAGACATATACAAGACCACGCTTGTGATAGAATGGGGATCCTACCAGTACACAGTCATGTCATTTGGACTGAAGAATGCACCAACAATATTTTCCAGAGTAGTCATCGCCGCGTTTAAGGAATTCATCCACTAGTTTCTTGAGGTATACCTGTACGATTGGATAGTCTATAGTTTGTTGAAAGACCATGTAGCAGTCTTACAACTGATGTTAGAAAGATGTAGGTAGTTCCATATATCATTAAACATAAAGAAATGCATATTCAGAACACCATTTGGGATATTATTGGGCCATATAGTATGCAAACAAGGTTTACTAGTAGATCTTGCAAAAATTACTGTAATTGTTAACTTACCACCACCGAAAATAGTCCGTTAGCTAAGAGAAACATTGGGACACACATGATACTATATAAAGTTCATCAAAGGATACGCACAGATTACCACACCAATGGAGAAACTGTTAAGAAACGATACAAAGTTTTAGTGGAACAACGACTGTCAACACGGTTTGGATACCCTAAAGAAAAAGATGGTCACTGTGTCGATACTAGTATTTCCAGACTGGGAGAATAAATTCCACGTCCATGTAGATGCATCAAACATAACACTTGGAGCTATCTTGGTGCAACCAGGAGCAGGGGATTTGGATCACCCCATAACATTTGTGAGTCAGAAGCTGTCAGAATCAGAGAAGAACTATAACACTACAGAGAGAGAAGGCCTGGCTATGGTCTACGTACTGCAGAAGTTCAAACATTAATTATTGGGGAAACGCTTTAAGATGTTCATAGATCACTCAACCCTTAAATACCTAGTCAACAAGCCAGTGTTGGCGGGGAGAATCTGTCGATGGTTACTACTATTTCAATAATTTGACTTTGAAGTAATAGTCAAGCTAGGGAAATTGACTGTAGGACCTGACCACCTATCAAGGGTCACACATGGGGAAGAACCTACGAACTTAGAGGAAAACTTCTTGGACACAGTTATTTTCAGTCCAGATTGCTGATGAATACTTTGCAGATATTATTCAATACTTGAGCACAATTATTGCACCACCGGAATACAACATCGCCCAGACAAAAAATCTGGTAGTCTGGGATACAGACTATCAATTGATCACAGGACACTTATACAAAATGGTCTTAGATAGCATCTTGTGAAGATATGTGTGAGAATACGAAATACTAAGAGTTTTAGCAGAATCCCATGAGGGAATAGAAGGAGGGAATTATGCAGGAAAAGCTACCATGTAAAAGGTATTGCGTGCAGGTCTATGGTGGCCGACCATTCACCGAGGCTCGAAGGAGTACTTTCAAAGATGCGATGTCTATCAAAGGGTAGGTAAACTCAACAAAAGGGATGAGATGCCATTACGACCACAGGTAACATTGCAAGAATTCCATAAGTGGGAAATAGAATTTCTGGGACCAATCAACCCACCATCGAAAAGAACAGGATAAAGGTACATTATCACTGTGACAGAATACCTAACAAGATGGGTGAAAACAACACCAGTGAAGGATTGCAATGCAGAAACAACAACACACTTTCTCTTTGAACAAGTAATCACTCGATTTGGGTGCCCACAAGTTTTGATGAGAGACCAAGGCACACACTTCATAAAAAACATTATCAATGCTATGATTGAAGAGTTTGAAGTCCATCATTAGAAAAGTACACCATATCACCCACAAGCAAACGAAACAGTAGAGGCATTCAAAAAAATTCTTGAGAATGCACTGACGAAGATTTGTAATGTCAACAGGGATGATTGGGGCTTTAAAATACCAGCAATATTATGGGCCTACAGGACTACGTGCAAGAAGTTGACAGGTCACACGCCATTTAAACTGGTATGTGGCTAGGAAACAATGGTGCCATTAGAATTTCTGGTACCCAGTTTGTGTGTAGCAGTAATTACACACATGACATAACAAGGCAAAGTACATGAGAGACTAAACCAATTGATGACCATGGAGGAGGATCGGATCTTAACAATGTTCCACCAACAAGTTCAGAAAGCAAGGGATAAAGTATGGCATGGAAGGCACATTAAGAAGAAAACTTTCAAGGAAGGACATTTAGTGTTGATGTATGACAACAAATCCATTCAACACCCAGGAAAACTCAGAATGCATTGGCTAGGACCATATAGAGTAAAAAATGTCACAGATGGAGTAGATGTACATTTGAAAGACTTAGCATGCGCATAACTCAGAGGGATGATCAATGGGAGCACTGAATCCATACAAGGATAGTCGACTACCCACTCCTTGAAAAATCACCGCTCAGTTAAAAAAAAAAAAAAAAAAAAATTGTAAACAGTACCAACAGAGGCACAGTGCGTCGAAAGAACAAGGATCATTCACACTTAGTAATAAAAACTCAGCGAGGACAAGGACAATGACCAATTCACCATGAAAACAAGCGGGAAAAGTAAAGATGACAAAAGCAGTATGAAACAATGAAGTTATGCGGAATTGACTACCGGAAAGGACCGATGGGATGCCGCATTAATTTGCGCCAACTGGAGATGGCAAGGGAGAGTAATGGAAAGTACAAAGGAAACAGAGGTGCATTGAATGCACATTAAAGGTAGCATCTTCGACAAGCTTCGTGCGATGCATATATAAAACACAGATGCAGGAGAAAACAATCTATTGCGAGATTGGACAAGACAAAGGACAAGAAAACATAAGGATCACAGAGCGGAGTTCAAAAAGATCACAGAGGCCATTCAAACTTAGCAACGATAGATACTCACCACCATAGAACCACCAAAGAAAGTAGAAGAAATCTAGTTTTCCAGACAACCTGGAGTTAGAACCAAGGCATGGGTACAATTAGAAGAAGGCGAACAACAACCACTAGAGATCGTCAATGCCAGCGAAATCCCATCCCTAGACACAACAACGGTGAACCCCACACCTATGGTGGAAGAAACCCAATAGCGAACAACGAAGGGCATGAATGTAGATATTCTAGAAGAGGCACATGAACAAGAAAACCAGGATGTAGAAACTCTGAAGGAGGCACAACCAGAGAACACCGAAGCAACTTTGAGACTCAATGGAATGACAACGAATCAGGAAGCAACAGTCGAGCCAGACAAGTCTCAAATGACCATGTCAGACCACCTACTAGAAGGAATAGTAGAAGATGTCACGGGTTGGCCAAAATGGTATTCTGAAGTACAAATGATGGCCACTGAAACCTCGAGCCAACCACCACCGAAGAAATACAAGCAACAGGTACCTAGTTCACCTCACAAGAAACTCGTTGCAACCATTGTTTTTCCGCATATACCAGATGGGGTACAAGTGAAACTAGACTTGTTGGGTCATATCGAGAAGATAAAATACTTGGACCACGATGTAGCAGACACGGGAAAGTTCCAAAAATTCGCAAAGAGAGTATACTTACAGATTATAGGAGTGAATGTGGTTGGAGAACCAATTCATCAACCACTTCAGTGGGCAATAGGATTGGAGAAAACATGGATTTTAGGTCTACTTGATCTACCACACTTTGGCAGAGGACAGTACGCAAACATTTGCATCAAACAACTGATGGAAGTCACACATGGTGGGGATATATGGTTGGACAAGCTTGTCTTGATAGACGTAGAGCTTATTGCAAACATTATAAGGTTTCCATCCCGGGGCATGGATCCCACATAATTCCTCGATGATAAGAAAAAGGAGAAATCACTTGCGAAGGAAATGAAGAATAAATATGGTACAGACCGGGAGACATGAGGAATCATCATCAAGAGGATCAATGATGTCACAACAAAAATGGTCACAAAAATCTTGTCCTGCAAGATGCTAAGGAAATTCCGCAGAGAGGAAGTCCCGACTGGGATCATCATAGTTGTAACTTAGTGCACCGAGGGAACAACAGTTAGCTGGGCACCCTACCTCTTGAATTTGTTTTTGGATGAATGCAAGGATGCATAAGATCTAGGAACAAAATTGCACTACTCATGGCTACTCATGTTGATAGCAATCATGGGATGGAAGGAACCGAGTTACACATTCTTCAGCACTAGACCCAAGCTGAATTATGGAGGGAGGTATTTATCACTTAGCATCATGTCAGATGCTAAGCACAAGAAAATGAACACATTTGTATTTGAAGGATACCTTCAAGACCTGCAAGAGGAAATTTCCAACATGTGGAGAATAACACCATAGGATGTCACACAATATCAAGACATCGCCAATTTCAAGGCCATGCGACATGCGATGTGGATACAGGCATGGAAGGACCCCAATAAGAAGTGCCTACAAATGCGCTACTGTATCATGGAGGGTGACATCGACATGGTTATCAAAGACTGGGCAGACAAGTGGAATATTCCAGTCCTCACCCAAGACTTACTAGAAAGGACAAAAAAAGAGGAGGTAGGCCAGGGAGAAACACAACCTCAAGAAGTCCCAGTGCCCAAGAAATGAAGGACGGGCCAAACAAAGACAACAAAAACAAATGAAGGGATAACTAAGATGGGGACTCAGAAGGGGAAGAAGGATAATATGTAGCTGACCAAAGAACAACATAAACATGCTAAGGATGTGCAAGGGACTACACCAAGTCCCAATCCATAGGAAACAATCTTGAATAAGAGGCCATCCATTCAGATGGGGGGAGCGCACAAGAAAATGAAGGCACAAATAACACCTCTGGAATACACGATCATGGAGGATGAAGCCGAGATGATATCCCGAATGGTTCAATATTGTATAGACAAGGATTTTGACAATGTTGCGCACCACAGGGATAGGATTCAGGAGGAGCTGGAAGACACGCGACAATTCCTCAAGCAGATCGGGGAAGCATAGACACCAGGAAACAACCTGGGAATAGGGCCATGAACACCACAGGCAAGAGAAAGACCGAAAGAAGGTGAGTGCGATACAATCCACACAATACCGCACTTGAGCACAACATTCCACATTACACCCAGTATGCTGCGCATGGACGATATTGTGGGGTATAAACCCCTGAAGGACTTATCCCAAATCCAACTAGTATTTCCATGGATACCATCCAAGGCTCTACACAAATTGCATGTTAGCATTACCCAAGAGGTATAGTGTCGTGCACACATAGACTTAGCTGAATTGCAACAGGAAACAGAGAAGTGGGATGCACTGGAAATAATATGCGAGCAGGATAAGTTTGAGACCCAAGAGGAAAGGGAGCGCATGAATGGATTGGAGTAGAAAGTGGCAGGATCCTATGAAAAGATTCCAATGTCCGTGTAGAGGGTTGCACTCATAGTAGTAGAGAAGATTGATTAGATTATGCAGGCAATCGATATATATCAAAAGGATATCGAGAATATCCATGAGAAACTTACACCTACAACTCCACCAGAAGTAAGGGAACAAAGGAAGCAGGAGGCAACAGAGCAGCTGCAAGAGATAGATCAATAGGTCCACACAAAATTTGACTTGTTCGAGGAAGAAACACAGCTGTGGACAAGGTTAGAATAAGATCAGCAAGCCCAACAATGGGACAAGGAATAATCAAGGATAAGTGAAACTATCCAAGACCTCAAGCAAAGGCAAAAGACAATGGACATCATGAAGCACATCAAAGGGGCACAGGATATGAAGAAACTGCAGGAAGAACTCACCTCTATGAAAATAGGGAAACAGGAGCGTCAGGATCAAATGGAACCTCTCCAAGATCGAGTAGAAGAAGTCATCATGCAGGAAGAGGAAGACAAGACAGTAATATCACAGACCCAGGCAAAATGCGCCGGATTAATCAACGTCAAAATTGCAGTCCAAGTAGTGGACACACTCAAGGAGAAGACCATGCAGGCGCAAATAGAAGTAGTGGAGCACAAAGAGAAGTTCCAGGTGATCACCAGGGAGATCGAAGAAGTGCATAAAGGGTAGGTGGCTCGGGATGAGCCACATGTCAGTGTTGGGGGCCTATTGGAAGTAGGCCAAGGTGGAAAGAAAGGCGATTTTGGGAAATAAGGCATGCACAAGGAAAGCGACAGCTGGAAGGAAAAGAATCACATGTGCATGCATGAAAGACATAACGATGGTAGGGTTAGGGTTTTAGTAATGTATTGTAATGACTGAAGAGTCATAAACATATAAATAGAGATACCTAGGTCTCAAATAAAGGACGAGTCGTATTTTATAGAGAGAATTGTTGTAGCGAGTTGGTATGTAATATTTTTCTATATGACCTTGTTAGTGCCAACCCAAAGTGGAAAGAAGGATGGTCGTGGGAAAGAAAGTGTGCAGAAATAGAAGTAATAGTTGGAGAAAGAACAACAGGCACACATGCAAGAAATCATGCACAAGGAAAGTGACAGCTGGAGGAAGAACAACACGTGCATGTGGGAGGAAGACCTAACATCGGTAGGGTTAGGGTTTTGGTAATGCTTTGTAAATGGATGAAGAGCCTGAAATGTATAAATATAGATACGTAGGTATCATGTAGGGGTTCAACTACTTTGTGTTGAAGAGTTGTGTATTAGCTCAAGGTGTTAGTATTGTTATCCCATATTTTACTGTAGTTACGCATGAGCGGATGCGGTATGCAATGTGACTGTATGAACTATTTTTGTAAGATGTTGAGCTAGGGGATAAGGAAAAGGGTAGATTCTAGGGATTAGATCGTAGGCTAAGGATCCTAGTGCGATCTAGTTCACCCCATATAAATATTACACATAAGAGGGGAATTGTAAGCGTGTGGCACCGAAAATGCAAAACTTCCATAATAAAAGAGCCAAGAGACAAATATTTGTGGGCGTAGCCCAGGAGGGGGTGAACCACGATAATAAATGTGTAATGTGATGAATGTATGAATCTCTTTACTTTCTTTCAACAACTTATTGTTATGCTTAATAAATGAGTTAATGTATTTTTATGGAACACGAATACGGTGTTTGGGAAGTAAACTGTGTAATGGAAGTGTGTACCCATGAGGAATAGGTAGAGTACCTTCATAGTTCGTAGTGCATGGATCTGGTTAATAAACCCCTATGTTATACTCAATCCTAGGCTGTAAACACCTGAGTCTTACAACCACCCATTTAAAGCTATCTCGGGTGAGACTACGCAGTGCATTTTGTGTACTTTGTTGCCTTCTGGTTTACCAGAAGGGCCGATAGTTTTAGAGGCTTTGTTGGTAACCTGAAAGATATGAGCCTTGGGTCAACAACTCAGAGAGTAGAAGAGAGCAGTTAAAAGCCAACAAATGGTTATGTCATTGTGTTAAGAGGAACAAGAGAGGACTGAGTATATGAGATAGAGTGCATGAGAAAATAATGAGTGAACAAGAAGACCACTGAGCCACTAGAAGGGAATGTTAAGACCTTGGAACCTCACGAAAGAAGAAATCAAAGGCTGGTTGAGAACCAAAGAGCTAGAGTTTGCCCAGAAAGACAATAGAAACCCTAGCATCACACCTCACAAATATCTGGATAAATATGTGTTTAGGGATTTACACGAAGTCTTTTTCTGTGATTTTCCCCACCTACTATAGGAGTGGATACTAAGGTTGAAATATAACCACACGATGAACCGGATCTGATAGCTAGATTGGACCCCAGTACAAGTTGAGCAGTTATAGTAGGTGAACAACAAATTGACCCACGCAGTTGACTTTTGGCTTGACACTATTGTGGCAGGCTTCATCACAGAGTTTGCAGTCGACACAACGAAGTCATATAGCGCAACAGAGAAATAATTTATACACGGACCTCGAGGAAGGCACATTCGATCACTGTATACTTCTATTAAAATATTTCTATATAACAAAGGTGTAATGACAATGGAATAAGATAGCTAGACTTCCTTGGGTGCATGGGGGAAGGGGGGAAGCACTGACAGAGAGGATAAATGAAAGAAGGTGAGGATAAAGGCAAGAAGGAGGAACTCTTGGACCCGATCTTGATGGATGACGAACAAATTAAGTGGATATTGGCGTCATCAGGAACTATGCATAGTGGAGTACCCTACCAATATAAGTTGAATACCAAGAAGAGAGCTATAGCCACGAGGGAGGGCTTGGCAAGTGATGAGGAAGGGGTAGAGGATATCCGGGATGTGGAGCAGATTGAGGAAATCCTATGTGCAACCTATGAGAGGAAAACAAGAGGCCCAAGAATGGGAGGAGAAGGCATCCATCCTATCCATATTAATGTCAATGTGGAACCCATAAACCCATGTGCGACTAATACACCAAAGAGAACACCACCGTTTAGACAACCGAAGTTCGGAGGAAGTTTGACAACAAGAAGTACATCTACCGTAGGAGCAACAACTGGAGGAGCTAGTTCGGGAAGTACTAGTCAAGTATCTACACCGTGCGACGAAGGTAGTAGTTCAATATTTAAAATGGCAGGACACGATCCCACTATCAAATTACCAGAATTTCGAGGAGAAGTAGTAGAATATCCTGAGAATAATTTGTTCATTTGTGCAAAGAAATGGGAAGAAAAACAGATCACTGATGAAGATACCAAACTCACGCAGCTAGCGATGACACTAAGAGATCACGCACTAGACTGGTACATGAGTCTAGACACAAACAGTGCCCCTGGGACGATGAGGACACTGGAAGACATTAAGAAGCTAATGATTAATAAGTTCCAAAAGCCAATCTCAGAGGATCAATACATGAACGAGATGATTGAGATAAGATAGAAACCAGGAGAGTCTGTATGGGATATTAACCAGATATTCAAGTGACTAAAGGGGAATTTAAAATACCTTATGAACGAGATGCAACAACGACACCTATTTGTCAACTCACTACTACCACATATAAAATATCCCTTATGACAAAAATAGTTTTATACGCAGGCAGAGGATCTGTAGGAAGCCTTTCAACTAGAAGAGAACCAGTACCAGTAGATGGACCCATCTATTGAGAAATTGAAGGAGGATTTGAAGAATATAACATTTCAGTTGAACCAGAATAAGAACAAGAACAAAAGAGGAGAAGTTTGGTGCACCACATGCATGACGGAAGGACACCACAAGAACGAATGACCAACATTCGCACAATATATGGCGACAGGTATGCCAAACCCGCTACCATAGGGAGGATTATGGTGCGAAATATGCAAGAAACTGGGTCACAACCCTTATCACTGCACGATGATGCAAAAGTACCAGACAATTCCAAAGAATTCATATTGCACCTTTTACAAGTTAGTGGGCCACAATGATAAAGATTGTAGAACTATGGAGTTGATGCGGGAAAGAACATCAAACACATACAGGGTACAAGCCGAAATGATGACTGGGAAATTACCACCCTAGTTCAATCAAGCCCCAACCCCATACAACACTGAGCAACAACAGTATAATACCATGCACCAACCCTACAATAAGGTGCAGCCGCAGTAAAAACCGATACAACCCCAGTATAATACTGCGCAACAACCCTACAATAACGTGCAGTCGTAGTACAACCCAACACAACCCCAGTATAATACTGCGCAGTATAATCAGGCACCACAATATAACGCGCCGAGGTGACCGAGAAGGCTACCGAGGAGGAGGAAGAGACAGAGAAGGTTTCAAACATGGTAGAGGACCAATCACATGTCACAATTGTCAACAACCAGGACATTACACACAGGAATGTCCATTGCCACTAGCAACTTCTATGTATTGTCGCACATCGGATCATAAGACAGAGGAATGTTTGACACTATTAGTAAATATCTAGGAAAAGAGGAACCAGAACAATCAGAATGTTCAATGTATTTTAGCCGAAGCAAGGGATGATGAACATAACATCAATATAGTCACTCGTGGAGAAACGAAAACAGGAAACGACACAATCCGACAGGAATGAGCACAGAACCAATGGGTAAAGAAGAACACCAAACCAAGAAAGCAGTTCGATGCACCCAAAGAAAAGGAGACTTTTAAGGAATCTAGACAAGAATTTGAGAAGGCAGACACAACATCGACTTCAACTGCACAACCAGTCAAGGAAGCCCCATAATACGAAATGTCGCCATCATTGGATCATACCAATAAAATGCAACCCAAGGGACAAGTAAGTACTATCAAAGAATTTTTTCAATCATGCGTAAAAGTGTTAAGTGATCCTTCATCTGCAAAAATATTGCAAAACATCCTAGATGAATGTAGCAACGAGACAAAACAAAATCTATAATTGAAAATTGTCAATCATATACACACAAGAAGAAGAACTAGTAGGGAATTTAGACTGAATGCTAACATTGGGGATTTCAAAATGGGAGACATTATACTAGATCTAGGATCCGAAGTGAATGTACTACCAAAGAAGGCATGGAAATGCATGGGAGAGCCAACATTGGGATACTTAAATGTCCAATTAAAACTAGCAAACGAGCATAGAGTCCTACCAATAGGTAGACTGAAAGTAGTAACAATAGATATTGATGGAGTGTGCACTAAAGAAGACTTTGAAGTCATCAAAATATTAGATGGCACAACACTGTACTTGACACTACTCGGTCTGGATTGGGCTTTTGACAACCAAGACATAATTAATTTGAAAACAAGGAAAATGAGAATATGGATATTACAGGGTCATATCACCACTAGATACATTAGAAGGGGAGAGGTTCAGAGAACCCACTTGCCTGGACTTAGAGGAGATCGACCAGTTGTATAGAAAAGTTGTGCGCGATGAGGATTATGTAAACCCAACTGCAAATGAGGTACTCAGTTGGTGGAGCATTACTTCATGCGCCACAGACTCACACACCAGGTTAGAAAATTGGCAGTAGAGACTACACGAAGTATCCATGAGAATATGTGCAAGAATAGACTGCACAGTACAGTGGATAGGCATAGAAATCAGAGAACCACCTTGTTTCCACAGAATAAATGGTTTGTCAACATTCTTGACACAATATAGAGAAGCAGTGTTAGAAACCTAGAGACTGCTAGCACTTGACTTAGCACTCAAGGCCACACTCGCAAGATGGTGGGTTGTGCATAAAGAGACTATCACAAACTGGTATTCATGTAAACGATTATTGCGCATAAGGTTCGGCAAAGAACAAAAAACAAACAAACAAAAGCAATACGATCGACACAGAGCACCATCAAAGCATTTGGAGGCATGTAGAATGCTATGGAAAATGACACCACCTGAGGAATGGCCTCATCAATTCATACATTCTTTAGAGGGCATACCAGTGAATTGGTACACAAACCAAGAATTGTGCAAAGGAACTACAACATGGTGAATATTGCAACAGAACTTCACAGTCACTTTCTCATTCGAGCATGAGAACCCCAACATAGATGCATCCCTTAAATGGATAAGAGGACTAATATTCATCAAAGAAACATAAATAGAAACTATCACAGAAGAACAACAGTGAAATAAGCAGATAATCAAGAAACTACTGTCATGTTACCATGTACAGGAGGAAGCACCAGACGAAGATGACCCACACGATATTCGGATTGAAGAAGTAGAAGGTGAAAGAGATGTGGAGGGACCACCTATAGAATTCGAATTCATTTCCACACCAATCAAGGTAAACAAAGTTAACATCAGAACAACTGAACATTCCAAAATGACCATCATTGGAGACTACTCGGATGAGCCAACAGTAGAAAGCATCACATAGTTGTTGCGCAAATACAACGACTTGTTTTCTACAACATTTATAGAGATGAACGGTATAGCAGGAGAACTGGGAGAGATGAAGATACCACTCAGACCTGAAGTGAGATCGATTAGACAACGACCATATAAACTGAACCCCATATATAAACAAAAAGTTAAAGAGGAGATCGACTGGATGCTCGAAGATGGCATAATCAAACCAGTCGAGGAATCAGAATGGATAAGCCCGATGGTAGTACAGGACAAGAAACAAGGAAGAGGGATTAGGATATGCGTCGACTTGAGGAAGTTGAATGATGCGTGCCTACATGACCCATTCCCTACACTGTTCACGGATGAAATGTTAGAGAATGTGGGGGGACATGAAGCTTACTCATTCACTGATGGATTCTCAGGCTACCATCATATTAAGATAGCACAGGAGGACATATACAAGACCACGTTCATGACGTAATGGGGATCTTACCAATATATAGTCATGCCATTTGGATTGAAGAATACACCAACAATATTCTCCAAAGTGGTTATCACAGCATTTAAAGAATTCATCCATCAATTTCTTGAAGTATACCTGGATGATTGGACATTCTATAGTCTTTTGAAAAATCATGTGGAAGTTTTACGCTTGATGCTAGAATGATGCAGAAAGTGTTAGATATCACTAAACATAAATAAATGTATATTTGGAACACTGTTTGGAATACTACTAGGCAATATAGTATGCAAATAGGAGCTATTGGTTGATCTGACAAAGATCACAATCATCGTCAATTTACTAGCACCAAAAATAGTCCATCAGCTATGAGAGACATTAGGACACACCAGATACTATAGGAAATTCATCAAAGGATATGCACAGATCACAACACCAATGGAAAAGTTGTTAAGGAAGGATACAAAGTATCAATGGAATGCCAAGTGCCAACACAGTCTGAATACATTAAAGGAAAAGATGGTTACTGCACCAATTTTAGTATTTCCAGACTAGGAAAAGACATTCCATGTGCATGTAGATGCATCAACGATAACACTCAGAGCTATATTAGCGCAACCAAGAATGAGAGACTTGGATCACCGGATAGCGTTCGCAAGCAGAAAATTATCAGACTCATAACATAATTACAACATGACAGAAAGAGAAAGCCTAGCTATGGTTTACGCACTACAAAAGTTCATACATTACCTATTGGGAAAAAATTTTAAGATGTTTACAGATCACTCAGCCCTGAAATGCCTAGTCAAAAAGCCAGTGTTGGGGGGGGAGAATCTGTCGATGGTTATTTTTATTTCAATAATTTGACTTCAAAGTAATAGTCAAACTAGGAAAACTGAATGCAGGACTTGACCACCTATCACGGGTCACAAATGGAGAAGAACCCACGAAATTAGAAGACAACTTTCCAGATGCACAATTATTATCAGTACAGATTGTTGATGACTACTTCACAAAGATCATCTAGTACTTGAGAATAGGCACCGTGCCACAAGAATATACCACCATGCAGAAGAAGAACCTGGTAGTCCGTGCAACCGAGTATCAACTGATTTTAGGACATCTATATAAAATGGGCACAAATATCATTTTACGAAGGTACGTGTTAGAGCATGACCAAGAATTTTAGTAGAAGCCCACAAGGGAATGGCAGGAGGGAATTATGCAGGAAAAGATACTACGTAGAAGGTACTTCGCACAGGATTATGGTGGCCAATGATTCACAGAGACTCAAAAGAGTACTGTTAGAGATGCGATGTCTGTCAAAGGGTAGGCAAACCCAACATAAGGGATGCGATGCCATTACGACCACAAGTGACATTACATGCATTTTATAAATGGGAAATAGAATTTGTGGGACAAATTATGATCCAGGTGGATATCAGTGGCCACCCACCTTCTCCATCTGGCCCAAAACATGTTTCTGGCAATTTTGGTAATTTACTATTTTTAGCAGTTTTTAACTTCCGGGGCCATTTTGAGGCCCTAAACAATGTTTTTTGAGAAAACGGGGAGCAACATGGATTGTAAGTCAATTTTTCTCACCCAAAAGTTGTAGTTCTCGGATAGATCTTTCCAATGAGCTATCATATGCCTAAAATGGAGATCGTATGCAAAAGTTACGACCCCGGGAAGTTGATGCACCAACTTACCCAAACGGGGCCCACATGACTTTTGGCGCTTCATCTCCCAGGGTTAGTTTTTTGGATGTCTAGGATTTTTGGCATTCCCGCTTATTGTAAAAAGGCCTTCAAAGCCTCATTGTAGTGATCTTCTCACGGATGCGAGTAGCCGTCACATCTCTTCTCAGAGATAAGCTACCACGATTCTAGCGAGTCTTTCACTCTGTACTTTTACAATCTCTGTACATTTATTTCATTAATAGAAATCATGTATTATTGTATATCTGTGACTCTTTTTATATTTCCTCTATATCTCTGTTATATTTCTATGTTATATCTCCGCTCTCATTTCGTGCCGAAAATAATCTGGATCAAATTAACCCACCATCCAAAAGAACAGGGGAAAGATACATCATCACAGTGATGAAATACCTAACAAGATGGGCGGCAGTCGCACCAGTAAAAGACTGCAGCGTAGATACAACTACACACTTCCTATTTGAACAAGTAATCACCAGATTCAGGTGCCCAAGAGTTTTGATGAGTGACCAAGGCACGCACTTCATAAACAACACCATCCACATGATGCTCCAAGAGTTTGAAGTTCATCATCAAAAGAGCACACCATATCATCCACAGTTAAATGACACAGTAGAAGCCTTTAACAAAATTATCAAGAATGCACTAACAAAGATCTGTAACGTCAACAGAGACGACTGGGACCTCAAAGTACCAACAATATTATGGGTGTATAGGATGACATGAAAAAAGTTGACAGGGCACACACCATTCAAACTAATCTATGGCCAAGAAGCAATAATGCCATTAGAATTTTTAGTACCCAGCTTACACATAGCGGTTATCACACAAATGACAGAACGAGGTGCAATACAAAAAATACTGAATCAACTATCCTTAATGGAGAAAGACCGAATCCTAGCAGGATTCCATCAACAAGTGCAGAAGGCCAAAGACAAATCTTGGCATAATAGACACATCAAGAAGAAGACGTTCAAGGAAGGAGATCTAGTATTGCTCTATGACAACAAATCGTTTCAGCACCCACGAAAGCTGAGAATGCATTGGTTAGGACCATACGAGGTAAAATCTGTAATAGACGGAGGAGTTGTACAGTTAATATATTTAGCAGGTGCAGACCTCAGAGGAATGATCAATGGGATCCGACTGAAGCTGTACAAGGACAATCGACCACCCACCGCGTAGTAAAAAAAAAAAAACTGAAAAGTGCGAAACACACTAGAGATAGCAAATCCACATGACGTTCGAAACACAAATGTAGCAAAGGCAAGGACAACGGTTACATACCAAAGAAAAATGAGTGGGAAATGAAAAGTCGGAAAAAGTAGTATGACGGGACAACACTAAGTGAAATTAAGGCATGACAAGGACTGATGGAACATCACATTAAACACGCCAACTAGAAATGACAAAGTAAGCATAATGGCAAGTATGAAACTACTGCAGATGAATTGAACCCATAGTTATGGTGCATTAATTTCATCATGGAGGAAGAATCCTCGACAAGCTTCATGACAAGCCCATACAACACACGAGCACAGAAGCAACTAGTCTATTCACGAAAGGAGAATAGAGAGAGAGAAACAACAACCAAAATGAATAGATCAAGACTACAGAGCTCACCAAAGTCATTCAAACTCAACAAACGTTTGGCAATCACCACTATGGCACCACTGAAGCCTGTAGAACCAGGCCAAACAACTAGACTGACTAGGGTTCAAACTAGGTCACGAGGACTGCTGGAAGAGAATGAGCAGCAGCAGTCGGAGATCATTGATATTGACGAGATCCCATCCCCAGAGATGATACCTATGAACTCTACACCGATAATGGAAGAGATTCAACAACCACAAGTAGATGCCATAAAAGAGGATACGCCAGCAGCAACGTAGGATCTTCATAATGAGGAAGCGGAAACCCAAAGGGAAGTGCAACTAGAAAGCACTGAAGCAACCATGGAAGTTAATGAAACAACACAACATCTGGGAGAAACAGTTGAACCAGATGAGTCACTGGCACCCAACCTCGGTCAACCAATAGAGGAGACCACTGGAACTACCTTGGCTTGGCCAGAGTGGCTTACAGGGAAGCAACCGAGAGTTGTTGGAACTTTGAGCCAACCACCACAGTAGGAAGACATAGTTCAGATACCGAGCTCACCTCTCAAGAAACTAACAACAAAAATTGTGCTACCACACATACCATATGGAGTACAGGTAGATCCACAACTACTAGGTCACGTTAGGAAGATCAAGTATTCTGACCATGACGTATAAGATGAAACCAAGTACCCAGAACTTGCACTGAGGGTTTTTATGTAGAACATAGTTGTAAACCAACTTGGAGAAATGATCAGCCAACCACATTAGTGGTAAGATGGACTTGACAGAACATGAATTTTAGGTTTTCTCAAACTTCCACACTTTGGCAGAGGCTAGTATGCAACAACATGCATCAAGCAGCTGTTAGAAGTCACACACAGAGGGGATATATGGTTGGAAAAACCTGTCCCCATAACTGTTGATCTTATCACGTAGATAATAGGACTACCCAGCCGAGGTATGGATCATGTGCTGACTCTGGACGATAAATCCAAGGAGAAATAATTAGCAGAGGAAATGAAGAAGAAATATGGTACTTCTAGGGGAACAAGAGGTATTATAATCAAACATATCAACAATGCAGCGACACAATTGAGCGCAAAGATCTTGGCCTGTAAATTGTTAAGAAAATTCTACAAAGATGAAGTACCAGCAGGAGTCATCGCAGTTGCATCTCAGTGCGCAAAAGGCACCTTTGTGAGATGGGCGCCTTATTTATTAAAATTGTTCCAAGTGGACTATAAGGATGCATAGGACCTCAGTACATAATTCCATTACACATGGCTGCTCACCCTCATAGCCTTCATGGGATGGCGGGAACTAGAGTATGTAATTTTTTGTACTAGACCATAGCCAATGACAACGATATATCTATTACTAAAATATGGGCCATAGGCCAGGCATTTGAAGCATACCTATGGGACATACATGAATCTATCAATCGATCATGGAGAATAACACCAGAGGTTTTCGCGCGATATGGGGACATCGCTAACTTCTGGGCTACACGTCAAGCCATGTGGATACAACCAAGGAAGGATCTAGATAAAAAGTGGCTACAGATGCACTACTACATCATAGAGGGTGACATCGACATGGTCATCATCGAATGGCCTGATGAATGGAGAATCCCATCCATTCCCTGGGAAGTACCAGAAAGAACAACAAAAGGAGAGGCAATGCAGGCAGAAACACAAATTCCATAAAGGAGCTAGAACACAGATAGCATAGACACATGAAAAATGTGCAGGATTATTGATCAAAGAAGTGGCATTTCAGGTAATGGATACCATTAAGGATAAGATTGCACAGGCAATGACAAAATTAGCAGAGCTAAAGGAAAAGTTCGAGACGATCACCGAGAAGATCGAGGCAGCTCAGAAAGATTAGGTGACTCGAGACGAGTCACATGTCAGTGTTGGGGGCATATTGGCGCCAGGACATAGTGGAAAGAAGGAAGATCATGGGAAATAAAGCATGCATAAATAGAAGTAATAACTGGAGAAAGAACAACACGCGCGCATGCAAGAAAGTGTGCACAAGGAAAGTGACAGTTGGAGGAAGAACAACACATACATGTGGGTGGAAGACCTAATGTCAGTAGGGTTAGGGTTTTGGTAATTCTTTGTAAATGGATGAAGAGCTTAAAATGTATAAATATAGATATGTAGGTATCATGTAGGGTTTCAAATACTTTGTGTTGGAGAGTTGTGTATTAGCTCGGGTTGTTAGTATTGTTATCCCAACTTTTACTGTAGTTACACATGAGCGGATGCGGCATGCAATGTGACTGTATGAACTATTTTTATAAGCTATTGAGCTAGGGGAGAAGGAAAAGGGTAGATTCTGGGGATTAGATCACAGGCTGAGGATTCTGGTGTGATCTAGTTCGCCCCATATAAATCTTACCCATATGAGGGGAATTGTAAGCGTGCAACACCAGAAATGCAGAACTGCCATAATAAAAGAGCCAAGAGCCAAATATTTGTGGACATAGCCCAAGAGGGGGTGAACCATGGTAATAAATGTGTAATGTGATGAATGTATGCATCTCTTTACTTTCTTTCAAAAATTTATTGTTATGCTTAATAAATGAGTTAATGTATTGTTATGGAACACGAATATGTTGCTTGGGAAGTAAACTGTGTAATGGAAGTGTGTACCCATGAGGAATAGGTAGAGTACCTTCATAGTTAATAGTGCATGGATTTGGTTAATAAACCCCTATCTTATACTCAATCCTAGGCTGTAAACACCCGAGTCTTACAACCACCCATTTAAAGCTATATCGGGTGAGACTGCACAATGCATTATGTGTACTGTGTTGCCTTCTAGTTTACCAGAAGGGCCGATAGTTTTAGAGTCTTTGTTGGAAACTTGAAAGATATGAACCTTGGGTAAACAACTCAAAGAGTAGAAGAGTGCAGTTAAAATCCAACATACCTACTTTTGTAAGTTGTTGAGCTGGAGAATATGGAGGAGGGTAGATCGCAGGTTGAGGAGTCTGGTGCGATTTAGTTGGCCTCATATAGATCTTACCCAATTGAGAAGAGTTGTAAGCACACAGTGCTATAGTGATTGAACAAATATAATAAAAGAGATAATATCCAAATATTTGTGGATGTATCCCAGGGGGGGTGAACCATGGTAATATCTATGTTATATGATTGAATGTATGTGTGTCTTTATTGTCTTCCAGTAGCTAGTGATAAGCTAAAATAATGAGTTATTATATTTCTTGCATAAATCGTAATAACATCGTATTGCATTAATAAGTTACAATAGAACCCTCAACGCACAGCTCTCAGATCTCCCACTCAATCCTAGGCTGCAAACACATGAGTCTTGCAGCCACCCATTAATACTATCTCGGGCGAGATGGCACAATGCACCTAGTGCACTGCGTTGCCTTCTGGTTTACCAGGGGGGCCGATAGTTTTATAGGATTTGTTGGAAACCCGAATAGACATGAACCTTGGGTCACTCAAGATGAGCTCAGATAAGGACATAAGTAACCAACAATGATGCATCTAGAAAAACTAGGGTTTATTACATTTGACAAAAATATGATGTTTTTGATACTTTTAAGAAATGGAAATATTTGGTTGAGAATGAGATAGGAAAAATGTTGAAGTGTTTCAGATAAAAAAATGGAGGTGAATATTGCAATAAGGAGTTTGATGGTTATTGTTTATACCACGGGATTCGTAGAGAGAAGACAGTTCCAAGAACACCACAAGAAAATGGTGTGTCAGAAAGGATGAACATGACAATCATGGAGTGTGCAAGGAATATGAGATTGCATGCTGGTTTTCCCTTATAGTTCCAGGTAGATGTTGTAGATACTGTTATTTACTTAATAAACAAAGGGACTTCAAGCTCTTTGGATGGTGGAATTCCAGAGGAGGCATGGATAGGTAAAAAGGTAAACTATTATTTTTTGAATACTTTCTGTTGTGAAGCATTTTTCCATATTGATAAAGAAAATAGAACAAAGCTTGAGGCAAAATCCAAGAAGTATACCTTTATTGGATACAGTGTCAATGATTTTGGTTATTTCTTATGGGATTATGAAAATCAAAAAATCATTATGATTAGAGATGTCATATTCAATGAGAAGGTCATGTACAAATATCAATTATAGGGAAAGATACAAGAAAAGTAAAAACCATAATACACAGTGCTTGATGAGATCACTGAAACATAAATTTCAAAGGAACCAGAAAATCAAAATGTACAACAACAAGAGAAACATGTATCTCAAACTCCTGCAAGTGTTTTTAGAATATCTACTAGGTTAAGTAGACCCCCTAAACAATACTCTCCTTCATTGTATTATTTATTGTTGAATGATTCTGGTGAACCAAAATGTTATGAAGAGGAAATGCAGGTAGACACTAGAAAGAAGTGGGAGCAAGGCATGAAAGAGGAGATGGATTCCTTGGTAAATAACCAAACTTGGGACTTGGTTCAGTTTCCTGCATGAAAGAGAGCATTGCAAAATAAATGGTTTACAAGTTGAAGGAAGAAAATGCAGGAAAAAAGAGGTACAAGGCTAGACTTTTTGTAAAGGGGTTTGCATAAAAGAAAGGTATAGATTTTGATGAAATATTTTTTCCTGTTGTTAAAATGACCCCAATTAGGAATATTTTAAGTCTTGTGGAAGTAGAATATTTTCATCTTGAAAAATTAGACGTAAAAACATCTTTTCTCCATGGGGATTTGGAGGAAGGGATTTATATGCAACAACCACAGGGGTATGAGGTCAAAGGGAAGGAGAATTTGGTATGTAGGTTGAAGAAGAGCTTGCATGACCTAAATAAAGCTCCAAGGGAGTGGTATTTGAAGTTTGATAGGTTTATGACAGAACAAGGTTATAGTAGATGTCATTCTAATCACTATGTTTATTTTAAAAGGCTAGAAAATGGAAGCTATATTGTCTTGCTATTGTATGTAGATGACATGCTTGTTGCAGGGTATAATATGCAGGATATAAATGTGCTCAAGAATAAATTATAAAATTCATTTGCGATAAAGGATTTGGGTGCTGCAAAGAAAATCCTTGGTATGAGAATAACAAGAGACAGGAAAAATCGCAAATTGACATTGTCTCAGGGTGAATACATAAAGAAGGTGTTGGAGAGGTTTAGAATGCATAATTGAAAACCAATTAGTACACCTTTTTCTAGCCATTTCAAATTAACTAAGGAAATGTGTCCCAAGACACAAGAGGAGATAGAATACATGTCCAGGGTCCCTTATTCATCAACAATTGGCAACTTGATGTATGCGATGGGTTTCACAAGACCATATATTGCACATGTAGTGGGAGTTATGAGAATGTATATGAACAATCCAGGTAAAGAACATTAGGAGGTAGTAAAGTTGATTCTCAGGTATTTGAGAGGTATTGCTACTCATGCATTATGTTTTGAAGTTTCATACACTGTTCTACAGGGATATGTTGATTAAGATATGACAGTTGATAAGAATAGCAGGATGAGCACCATAGGGTATGTTTTTACTGTAGGTGGAAAAACAATAAGTTGGATTTCGAAACTGCAAAAGGTTGTTTCACTATCAACAACAACCAGATAGTATGTTGCTGCTACAGAGGCTACTAAAGAGATGATTTGGTTACAAAGGTTTATGGAGGAATTGGGAAAGAAGCAAGAGAATAGCGGGTTGTACTATGATAGTGAGAGTGACATTCATATTGCAAAGAACTCAACCTTCCATTTGAAGACTAAAACATACAACTTAGGTACCATTTCATATGATCCGTCTTGGAAGATGGAAATTTGAAGTTGGAAAAGATACACACTAGCCAGAATCCTGCAGACATGTTAACAAAGAGATTAACCAGGGAGAAACTAAGTTCCTACTCAATTTCAGTTGGTATTCAATAATGAATATGAAGATGAGAAATTTTCTAGGTCCAATAAGTATCATAGTCCAACAAATACAACAACGATGGAGTAGTTTAGATCAGTCTCCAAGTGGGAGATTGTTGGTTGTGGAGCCTAATTATCTCATTGATTCAAAGGTCTTTGTTTTAAGCCATGTTTATACCCCATGAAGACTTTACACCCCATAAGAATGTACACTGCTCCATGTGGGGGACTGTAGGGGGGTTACCCCCCCTGCAAGATCTGGGGGAAAGCGGTCCCGCGGCGATGGTTCGGGGGCGAAGCCCCCGAAGGAAAAATTGCCTTTTAAATGTATATTGTAATTTCATAGTAAATATGGATCGTTCATTATAAGGTTGCAGATCTGACGGTAGAAGTTATGTTAGGGTTTTTTTCCCTAGAAGGAAACCCTCTTTTATGAGGGAAATGTATTGCGGCTATGTATGATTGTGAATATTGTATTCTGAGTGAGGAGACTGTGAGAGAAAGAGGAAGATGTTACAATAGGTGTGTTGTAGGTTGTATCCCTTCATTTGTTGGATAATAATAAAAAAAGGACTTGGAAATTTCTTTGGTGGACATAGCCCACACTGGGTGAACCACGTATATCTGTGTATCTTCTGTGTTTTATTTCCACATTTGTTTTATTTTATTTCTCTTGATCCTGTTTTTATAACAATATCAGAGTCTATACAATCAGAGTCAGAGTTGGAATGTAGTATATCAGCTCTCATATAGTCGGATTATGGTGTTAGGACATCAAAGTTGAAGCACTCCGATGGTCGGAGTAACCCGGTATGGCAAGGGCCCGATTACCATTCAATCCTAGCCATTAATTAGAGTATGATCCATTAGAGTGAGCTGTGATACCCAAGGTATAGGTACTCCAACAAGAAGGAGTGATCTCAATCATTGATCCATCGAAGGATTCATCTCAATCATTAGATCTATGATGATATGGTTCAAGGAGGATGATGATGTCAGGATGATGTGTTGTGACATCTAGGGTGATGTGGATGCCAGCGTGGCAGCTAACATATCCCAAAGGATGTCACTTGTCCAGGTGATGACACCACGAAGTGAGCATTTAGTGGTCGGTGGTCAATTCCAAGCCAACACCACGACAATAGCCACGTGTAACACAACAATTGGACCACGTGCAAGGAGAGTTCCAGTTCATAATTTAGAGCAAGGTTGAAAATTGTGATGGTGTCAGTTGCCATGTCAGTGCCATGTGTAGAAAAATGATTGATCCATGTGTCATCAAGTCAATATTCATAGATACTTTGCAAGGTTTGGTCAGAGTATATATTGATTGTCAATCATAATCTGCTGGGGTGAATCACCACCATTCATCAGAGGGGCCTTTCTCGAAGTAAATTGTGATACACATAACTCCAACAAAAAGGATTGTGAACACATGTGAGCCGTTGATCCAGGTTGGATAGATCTCCTCCATCCATTGAAGGCCATGGTCGAAGTGGATTGTGAGTAGCAATACTTCGATGAGGAACTCTGAGGAGAAATCTGGACCGTATTTTGGCAAGAAGGCGAGATGCAGTCTCATCCTTAGATCTGCCATGGGTCCTGCTTGACCATCCTACGAACAGGTCAAAGGACGAAAGTTAACCATGAAGCATGTCGAGGGGGAAATATAATTGGAGCAATTGATTTCAGACTACGAGGATTGTTGGATATGTCGCAACACTGCCATAAAAGTGAACTATAGAAGAGGTACTCCAATGATTAAGGAATGTACCAAAAGATAACGATGACCATTGATTTGAGTTGGGTATATATCCACCATTCATAGGAAAGGTTTTGGTCAGAGTGGAGTTGATGAATGTAATATAATGAGAAAGAATTCGAGAACCAAAAATAACAGTTTATCATAGATCCGATGGTGGATAAGCTTTGAGGTAGTGTTGAGTATTTAGATTCCCTATGGTCCCAATGAATATGAATCACACATAGATGGTGGAGATTGGATGGAGATATATATCTGATGGTTGTTGAGTGATGAGGTACCGAGGGTCTGATAGCCTGGTGGTCCCAATATGATGGATCGATTATTATGATCTAATCAAGGACCAGATCAAACGACTCTTGAGTATTAAGGTCTATATGGGGAAATTTTGTGTGACATAAGGAAGCTAGCAACCAGTTTTTATGAAGGGTTTTGTAGCCCGAATTGAAGGAGAATCGATGGATCTGGACCCAACCTTGTGGATGTCTTCTTTTGAATTCAAACACACTATATGATTATAAGAATGAGGAAGAGCATTGTGGTGGATTGGAAAAGTGAATTATGGAGTCTGAAACAACGAGTGAGAGGAGAAGAGTTCATTCCTCATGAATTTCATGGACAAGGAATGAAGTTTTTTTTTTGATATGGGATTGTTTGTTGAGGTGTAAGACTTATTTCAGGAAAAATTGGTCTAGGAAAATCACAATTTGTTAGAGGTCAAGTTGCTGGCCGAATTACAGTCTTTTTGAGGTTAAAACTATAGGTTTATGCTTGAAATACGATTTGGTGCTCATAAGATGATTGACATCCTCATATATTTACATGTTGGTGCCTTAAATACAAGTTGGTGCTCATAAGAGGACTGATGTCCTCATCTATTTGCAAGTTGGTTCTTGAAATATGAGTTGGTTCTCATAAGAGGATTGGTGTCCTCATCTATTTGTAGGTTGGTTACTAAATTATGAGTTGGTGCTCATAAGAGGATTGATGTCCTCATATATTTTCAAGTTGGTGCTTGAAATATGAGTTAGTGCTCACAAGAGGATTGGTATCATCATTTGTTTGCAATTTGGTTCCTTAGATATGAGTTGGTGGTCATAAGAGGATTGGTGTCCTCACAGGCTATTGTTTATACATGAATTTATATTTATTAATATTTACAAGTAAGTATGGGTTTCCACTTCAATATTTGTGTGCTATGAATGTGATGATAAGTTCCTATGATTATGTATACTTATGTTATGATTGTCTGTAATTACAAGTGCTAATTTGTTTAGAGAAAAAGTTGTAAGAAAAATGTATAGTATTGATTGACCCCCCCATCTTATTACTATTAAATATTCCAATAGAAAGTGGCATCTACTCAAGAGCTAGTTAATATTCCATACCAAATGAAGGCTCTAGGGTTTTGATTTATTTCTATAACCATCCCAATTTCCAAAATTTCCCTTTAATTTTTTTTTGCAAGCAATCTAGGGTTTAAAGGATGAATTTTGAATTAGATTACGAGATTCAAGCCTTGGATCTAACCTTTCCTATATAGTTAGGGTGTTACACACCTATTTGTCACATTACCAAGTGTCACACTTGTTGGAATTATTGATTGTGTGTTGTCATTGATGGCAACATGAATCAATCATGAATGCAGTTATACAATATGAATCAATCATGAACAAAGTTATATAGTTTTCATTAGTGTTAGGATGACCAATAAGGTCTGTCAATATGTAATGAATGGTCATTGATGGAAAGAGAATGCAACATAGCAGCAAGGCTAAAATTCAGAAGAAAAAGCGTATGGTAAATGCCATCAATGTAATATTCGATTACTGTCAAGGATCGATGATCTTTGTTATAGGAACATTTTCAAAAGCTCAAAAGAGATGGTGCATTTGAAATAACATAGAAGCCAAAGCCTACACACAAGAATTCTTTGTGAAGGATTGAGGAAGAATCATGTTCATTGAGATATTTTTCAGGAGTAATCACAACCATGCGATCAATTAGAGCCACTGATCAAAGCCAAGTGGAAGGATAACGTAAGTATCAGGATATTGGAGATAAGGCAGAGGAATGAAGTCATGAAATCTTGCCAGCCATTGGATCAAGGAGAGACATCGAATGAATTCTTGACCATCCGATCAAGTTTAGTGGAAGGAAAATGTAAACCACAAAATATCCTGAAGTCTCTAATTAACCAAACTAAGGTCAACCGCTGATTTGGAGTGGAGATATTGGAGCTGTCAGATCATAGTAAAGGAAAGGAGAGGGTCAAATATGGCACTGACCAATCCGACGGAAAGGAGTCTAGAAAAAGAAAATTTACCTGAAGGCTGAAGCTCTAGAGTCACAAACTCCCGTCATTTGTTGGATTAGGAAATTCCTTCATCCATTGATCTATTTAGAGCACACCAAGAAATATGGTGGTCAACTTCAACGCTGACCACTTCGATGAAAAGGAGTTCGAATTGAACCAAAATTCCCGAAGCCCGAATTCATGAAGAAACGCCAGCCATCTGATCTAAGAAACAATTCAGGAAATAACCCGACCGTTGGATCAAGTAAAGTGGAAAGATAGGATGAGAAATTCCAAAGGCCCAAGATCCAGAATAGCCAAATTCCCGACAACCGTTGGATCGTGTTAAGTCTTTTGTTGATTAAGGTTGGTTGTCATTGATGTCAACCCTTGAAGAAAGACCTGTAGCACAAAGGTTTGGGTAATGGAGCCAATAGTGTTTGATGTAAATATGAATCATTATTGTTTTTTCATGGTTGATAAGAAGTAAATATGGATGAACTCCAAAGTGGTCCCCTTATGGTGAAAGCCCTCATGAGAAGACGCTTTGTGCAGTAAGAGAACCCATGCTTAATTATGGAATAATGAGATGAAGGAAAGTGAATTTGTCAGGGAAAATATTCTAGATGGATAGTGCTTATCATGTCATTTTCGGTGGTATGTGGAACGTCACATAATTTCTCATGGTTAGAGATTTATGGCCATGAGAAGTTGGAGACCCCAGGTTTGGGTAATGGACCCAAGTTTGTTTGATGGGTAACAGTATGATTTATGATATATTTTCTGATAATACTATTCTATATGGATAGTACATGTCATGCCATTTCTGGTGGTATGTATAACGTCACATAACTCCTCACGGTTTGAGAGTTATGGCCTTACGAAGTTGGAGGACCCTCA
>JZKD02S0657903.1:115845-126656 GCA_000966675.3 Picea glauca
TGTCAAGTGTACATTTCAACAATTGGTATCATAGTGGGTGCCTTCAACACAATTTAAACACTCGAAGGTAGATTTTGAAGAAATGGGTGGACAAATGGCTCTCTCCACAAATGAAGCTCCTTTAATTGATGGAACATATTATTCTTCATGGAGGGAAAATATGAAAAAATACCTGAAGTCAAGAGGATCTGGAGTTTGGGATTTGGTAGTAAGTAATCCTTGGAACTTAACTACTTCAAAGAAAAAAACCACTGCAAAGGAAGCAAGGAGAAACAATTCATTATCCTTAAAAGAAATCCATGAGGTATTTTTAGACCAAGTCAAAGAAAATACAAGGCACTACAAATATGCTAAAGAGTTATGGCTCCAACTAGAAAATTGTTATCATAATGAAGCACATGAATAAGAGAAACCCTATCAAAGTAAGGAACAATACTCAGATAAAGAGGATTCCTATCAGAATAAAGAACAAACCTCAGAAGAAGATAATTATTATCAAGATAAGGAACAAGATAAAGGAAATGAGAATTCCAGTCAGATTGAAGAACATAATAAAGAGATATATTTTAGATCACAGTAAAGGAAAGGAGATGATCAAATCCAGCGTCGACCACTCTGATAGAAAGGATTCTAGAACAAAAAAATTTACCTGAAGGTTGAAGCTCTAGAGTCACAAACTCCTATCATTTGTTGGATTAGGAAATTCCTTCAACCGTTTATCTATTCAGAGCGCACCAAGAAATATGGTGGTTAACTTCAAGGTTGACCACTTTGGTGAAAAGGAGTTCGAATTGAACCAGAATTACCGAAGCCCGAATTCACGAAGAAACACTAGACTTTTGATCTAAGGAACAATTCAGGAAATATCCCGACCATTGGATCAAGTAAAGTAGAAATATAGAATAAGAAAGTCCAAAGGCCCGAGATATGGAATAGCCTAATTCTCGAAAACCGTTGGATCGTGTTAAAGATTTTTGGGTTAAATAGGGATTGTTAGATGAAGCCAAGTTACTCGAGGTTTATTCTTCGGGGAATCTCACTCTGGGAGAATTGGGAAATGGGAAAAAGCGAATAACCCGAAGTCCCGAAGGCTGAAATGAATCTGGAATATTGATTTAGAAACTGATCACATTCGTTGGATCAAGGATTTAGATTAACCTATGATTGTTAGATCTAGGAGGAGGACATGTGACACATCAAGAGATCCATGTCAATAAGACCACGCCAACAAGGATACATGGCACAATAAAATGGTGACAAGCGTCAAGGTCCAGTTGGAATTTTAGGTATACGTAAGCCACAAATATAAGTGACACATGGAAGCCACTTGACCATTTCCAAGTCAGCAGTGTCGTCAACAATTTACGTCACTACGAGAGTATTTCCTTTAGAGGAAACTAGTTTCTACCACCACCAGCTGCCCGAAGTGCCAAAGGCCGAAGTTAATGCTAATCGTTGATCTAATTCGGGAGAATTATCGACTATTGATCAAGTACAGTGGAAGGATAGAGTAAGCATAAATCACGAAATAATGTTAACTATTGATCTACTTCACGAGTGTTCTCAATCGTTGATCAAGCATAGTGGAATGATAGCATAAGAGGAGGTGTTAACTGACAACAACTGGTCACCACCTGTTTATGACATGTTCTGTAGGTTATCACTCCGGGGGAATTTAACTACTTTAGAGTTCTAGTAACCTAGAGTCCCATAGTACCGAATCTTAGAAATAAGATCTAGACCGTTGAAGTTTATGGACACACGTCAAATCAATATTAATAGAGTATACACACTTCGATGAAATTTAGTTTGGGAGAATTGGAAGTTTATAAAAAGAAAAAACTCCTGATGTTGCGAAGTACCGGAGGAAATGACAACCGTCCATCTCACGATTGAATCCCAACCATTAGATAAGGATAAGAAAATTGTGAGAAATGGGTCTTTTAAAAGAATGATCAAACCATTGATCCAAAATTGTGATCAATGATGAGGATTAAAACCATGAATCGAAATTGCTCGAGATATAACACTTCGAAAGATATCACTTTGGAGATAACAAGACTTGGCGAAGAGAAGAAAAGTTCCAGAGTGTCGAAGCCCGGAGAACACAGTCCCAACACTGGACATATGGGGTCTAAAAAGAAAAAAAAGTGGAAGAATTCTGAAGCACTAAACATTGGTCTCATGATAGAGGAATAAGGGTGAAATAAGAGGCAATTCTTAAATTAATAAGCCTATGGTTCTGTGCATAGGTTCATATGAAAAACATGGTTTAAAGGAAGCACCTCCGCAGAACTCAATTTTTGCAACATTTGCAGTGATAGGTTTTTAGCCAGAACAAAATAAATGAAAAACAAGGGATTTGAAGTCTTTAAATCAAACTATTAATGACAATAATAATAATATAAATTATTTTTATTAATTCAAATGAAGAGGTGTAATGGTTCAAACAAAGGAACATAATGCTTCAAACTCATACCTATTGGGAGACTATATAAACAAAGAAGTATGGTGAACAAAACATGTAGTTAAATTTGCTGAAGTATATATATTTATATATAATGGATTGAATGAAGGTTCATTCTATCAGGTTGGTGCTTGTTTACAAGCTAGGTCTTGTATGAGGATTGGATTCCTCACATCTCAGTTGGATCTGAGATCAACAAGTTGGGACTTGTTATGAGGGTTGGATTCCTCATTTCTCAGTTGCATATGAGAACTACAAGACGGATATTGTAACAGAAAGATGGGTCTCTCATAATTGTTTGAAGATGAAGATTGATCTTATGTATTCATTCAAGTTAAATAAATAAATAAAATATTTATTCTTTTATATATTGGTTGAGAAATTGAAATAAACATATTTTGGTCAATTAATTTATGAAAAGTGAAAAATTGTCCAAAGTTTCATGACACTGATTCATCCCCCCTTCTCAGTGTCAATGTACATTTAAACAATTGGTATCAGAGTGGGTGCCTTCAACACAGTTTAAAAACTGGAAGGTAGATTATGAAGAAACGGGTGGACAAATGACTCTCTTCACAAATGAAGCTCCCTTATTCGATGGAACAAGTAAGGGATGATATTAAGGATGGAAATTTGTTTTAAAATGTAGAAACCTTAGCGAATCTTACTAATCCTTCATATGCCATATATAAAATGTTTGGCGATATTTTTGTAAAAATATTCAAATTTGTAAGGATTTTATATAGTTTGTATAAACTTTTGGTGATTTTTAAGGTAAAATAATTTTATCCTTTAGAATTTGGGGGAATAATTTTTAGAATAATGAATGTTTTTTTGGAAAACCATGGAAAATTAGCCCATGAGCGAAATTTAGCCCCTAAAATCATCCCTGGAACAAATTATTCTTCATGGAGGGAAAATATGAAAAGACATATGAAGTCAAGAGGATCTGGAGTTTGGGATTCAATAGTAAGTAAGCCCTAGAACTTAAATACTTCAAAGAAAAAAACCAAGACAACAAAGGAAGCAAGGAGAAACAATTCATTAGCCTTAAAAGCAATCCAGGATGGACTGTTAGACCAAGTCAAAGAAAATATGAGGCACTACAAATATGCTAAAGAATTATGGCTCCAACTAGAAAATTGTTATCATAATGAAGCACAAGAAGAAGAGAAATCCTATAAAAGTAAGGAACAAGACTCAAATAAAGAGGATTCCTATCAAAATAAAGAACAAACCTCAGAATAAGATAATTCTTATCAAGATTAGGAACAAGATAAAGAAAAGGATAATTCCAATAAGATTGAATAACATAATACAGAAAAAGAGATTTCTAATCAGAATGAAATGCAAGATTTTATGCAAACCTTAGTCAACAATGAATAAGACAACCTCATCAATGAATTGAGGCATACCTCAGTAATCACTAAATAAAAGTTACATAATCTTAAGAGTGATGTTACAGTTGCAATAGAAGAGATTCGTATGGAACCAAGAAATTATATACATATTAAAGTTCTTGTGGAGGCTTTTGACAATATTGAGTACACAACTATGTGCACTCTAGAAGAGTTGAAGAAAATTCAACAAAATATATGATGCTACTACAATAGTTAGATCAATCTAACCATGAAGAGCATGAGCAAAATATTTTGTTAGAAAACAAAGAAGAAGAGATCAAAAGATTGAAAACAGAAGTTGCTAATCTAACAGAAGAGATGGAAGAATTAAAGACACATGACAATAAACGAAAATAAGTACTAAAATAAACAGAAGAATTGGTTAACAGTCTAAAAACTCAACTTGAGGAAACTAAAGAAAGTGAAGAAGTCCCAACGATTCAATTAACTAGGAAATAAAATTCTTACCACATGTTGGAATTGGAAATCATCAACTTCAAAAAGATAAATGAAAGTACTAATGCAAATCTAATGGCTCAAATTGAAGAATCTAAGAAAAAGGAAGAAGCACAGAAGATCTGAATAACTAAAAAGGAAGAATCATGCAAAAATTTTGAATTAGAAGCCATCAGCCTCAAAAGGATTCAACTAGAATACAAGGAAGAAATCAAAATAGTGAAAACTAAAGTTTTTGATCTAACAAAAGATATGGAAGAATTGAAGACATATGAAAAAACTATTAAATGCAAAGAAGTCTTGGATGATATAGAAGAAATAGTCATCAATCAAAAGACTCAACTTGAACATGCTAAGAAAGTGGAAGAAGCCCTAAAGATTCATTTTACTAAAAAGGAAGAGATATGTCACATGTTGAAATTGGAAATAGTCAATCTTAAAAGGATGGATGAAAATACAAATAAATATGTCAAATTCCAGAATAGCTCAACTGTCCTAGATAATATTTGAAACAATAAAAGATCGGTTGATGACAAAACTGGTATTGGATACAACAAAAAGGAAGACAATTACAAATGAAGCACCATTTACAAACATGAGAAATGATCATCCTTCTCATATGGAAAAGGTGCAAACACAAACCAATTACAAGTCATGAACATTGTTAAGGAAGGAAGCTATAGAATTAAGAAGGAAGAAGAAAATCAAAAGATAGATCTCTCAAGACAAAATAAATTCAAGAATGGAAACACCTTCAATGGATATTTCTTTTCTTGTCATAACTTTGGCCATAAAGCAATGGACTGCAAGAAACTAGAAAAAGGATATACAGGAAAATCCAAAAACTCAATTAGATGTTGACGATGCAATTTTGTTGGGCACACAAGAAAATTTTGTCATACAATGAGATGTTACAACTGTGATAGGTTTGAGAACAAATCTCAAAGCTGCAGGGGTTAAAAAAGTCAATCCTTAAATAAGTAATTCAAGTCAGGGAGAAAACCTAATAAAATTTGGAAGAAGGAAGGAGATAACAAATCTCCAAAAACACAATTAGAAAGAAAAGGTCCAAAAAGAAGAATATCTCATAGAAAGATATGGCGAATAAAATATGAAGGAGAAAGCAAGAAAGATGATCTTGCACCTGAAAATGAAGAAATTAATAACAAGAAAATGATGGGTGAAGGTCCTAATAAGGAATGTGAAATTCAATATGAAATAGATAAATCTCAAGAAAGGGAAGCCCCTATAGAAGAATATGACACAATCATGATAATGTCATAATCGTTTAGCCAAAGAAAGAAAAATCATTGATAGGGGGAGTTGTAGACTACAAGTAGAAGAAAATGGACAAAGGAGAGCATCGCCTTAGGGGGAGTATAACCTCAAAGGGAACAAGCAAATATCCTTTTTGTCATTTTTGTAAAAGGGGGAGAAGAGAAAAAGTAGCAGAGAGGTTCAAGGGTTATCAATCAACAAAGATCAATTGATATTAGCAAAGATCAATTAATTTCAATTGAAAACCAAATTGGTATTAAATCAATTGGTATCAATCCTCAATTGATATTCCTATGAAATATCAAAGAAGAATAAGACGTAGGTCAAGAAGAATAGTAAGATTCATACCCTTGTCTTATTTGACAAAGGAAAGACAGTAAAAACTCAGGGAGAGTATTTTGGTTATCAAATAAGAAGATAATTAGATTAGGTTTAAAATACTTGATGACTGCAAATTGGTATCACTACAAGTTATTATCAAGAAGACTACTTATTTAAACACAAATATCCCAATGAATTGATATAATAAGTTAGTAAATTCATAAAGGGGGAACTATAAAATATAGTGGAAGGATAGTGTAAACCATAAAATATCCTGAAGTCTTGGATTAACCGAACTACTGTCAAACATTGATATGGAGTGGAGATATTGAAGCATTAGATCACAGTAAAGGAAACGATACAATCAACTTTGACGCTGACCACTCTGATAGAAAGGATTTTAGAACAAGAAAATTTACCTGAAGGCCGAAGTTATGGAGTCACGAACTCCCATCGTTCGTTGAATCAGGAAATTCCTTCATCCATTGATCTATTCAGAGCGTGCCAAGAAATATGGTGGTCAACTTCGGTGTTGACCACTTCGGTGAAAAGGAGTTCGAATTGAACCAGAATTCTTGAAGCCCGAATTCAAAAAGAAACACCAACCGTCTGATCTAAGGAACAATTCAAGAAATATCCCGACCGTTGGATCGAGTAAAGTGGAAATATGGGATAAGAAAGTCTAAAGGCCTGAGATCCTAAATATATGAATTCTCGACAACCGTTGGATCGTGTTAAATATTTTCAGGTTAAATAAGGATCGTTAGATGAAGCCAAGTTACTCGAGGTTTATTCTTCGAGGAATATCACTCTAGGAGAATTGGGAAATGGGAAAAGGCGAATAACCCGAAGTACCAAAGGTCGAAATGAATCTAGATCATTGATTTAGAAACTGAACACAATCGTTGGATCAAGGATTCAGATGAACCTATGACTGTTAGATTCAGGAGGAGGACATGTGACACATCAGCAGATTCATGTTAGTAAGACCACGTCAACAAGGATACGTGGTGCAATCAAATGGTGAAAAGTGTCAAGGTCTATTTGGAATTTTAGGTATACGTAAGTCACAAATATAAGTGACACATGGAAGCCACTCGTCTAGTGCCAAGTCAACAGTGACATCAACAAGTTATGTACTCCGTGGGTATGTCCTTTGGGGGAAACCAATTTCTACCACCAACCACTGCCTGAAGCTCCAAAGGCCGAAGTTAGTGCGAATCGTTGATCTAATTCAGGAGAATTCTTGACCTTTTATCAAGTAAAATGGAAGGATAGAGTAAGAGTAAATCACGAAGTAACACTAACTGTTGATATACTTCGGGAGAATTCTCAACCATTGATCAAGCATAGTGGAAGGATAGCGCAAGCGGAGGTGTTAACCGAAAGCAAGCGGTCTCCACCACTTTATGACTTATTCGGTAGGTTATCACTCTAGATGAATTTAACTACATAGTTCTAGTAACCCAGAGTCCCGGAGTATCGAAGCTCCAAAATAAGATCTGTACTGTTGAAGTTTACAGACACACGTCAGCTGAAGATTAATAGAGTATACACACTTTGGTGAAATTTAGTCTGGGAGAATTGGAAGTTTATTAAAAGAAAAAAATCCTGAAGTTGCGAAGTATCAGAGAAAATGACAACCGTCCATCTCACGATTGAATCCCAACCATTAGATAAGGATAAAAAATTTGTGAGAAATGAGTCTTTTAAAAGAATGATCAGACCATTGATCCAAAATTGTGATCAACGATGAGGATTAAAACCGTGAATCGAATTTTCTCGAGATATAACAATTCAAAATATATCACTTCAGAGATAAAAAAATTTGGTGAAGATAAGAAAAGTTCCAGAGTGCCTAAGCCTGGAGAACACGGTCCCAACACTGGACATATGGGGGCTAAAAAGAAAAAAAAAGGGGAAGAATTTCAAAGCATGAAACATTGGTGCCATGATAGAGGAATAAGGGTGAAAGAAGAGACAACACTTGAATTAATAATCTTGTGTTTCTATGCATACGATCATATGAAAAGCATGGTTTGAAGGAAGCGCCTCCGCAGAACTCGATTTCTGCAACATTTGCAATGACATGTTTTTAGCCAGAACAAAATAAATGCAAAAAAAGGGATTTGAAGTCTTTAAATCAAACAATTAATGATAATAATAATAATAATAGAAATTGTTATTATTAATTCAAATGAAGAGGCGTAATGGTTCAAACAAAGGGACATAATGCTTCAAACTCGTACCTATTGGGAGACTATATAAACAAATAAGTACGGTGAACAAAATATGTAGTTGAATTTGTTGAAGTATAAATATTTCTATATAATGGATTACTGAAGGTTCCTTCTATAACGTTGGTGCCTATTTACAAGCTGGGTCTTGTATGAGGATTGAATTCCTCACATCTCAGTTGGATCTGAGATCAACAAGCTAGGACTTGTTATGAGAGTTGGATTCCTCATTTCTCAGTTGGATATGAGAACAACAAGCTGGATCTTGTAACAGAGAGATAAGTCTCTTATAATTGTTTGAAGATGAAGATTAATCTTATGTATTAATTCAAGTTAAATAAATAAACAAAATATTTATTCTTTTATATATTGGTTGAGAAATTGAAATAAATATATTTTGTTCAATTAATTTATGAAAAGTGAAAAATTTTCCAAAGTTTTGTGACACTGATTCAACCCCCCCTCTCAACGTCAAGTGTACATTTCGACAACACTTAATCATCACACTTTAATAAGTATCACACTTAAGTGTCATAATTTCATCACAATGCGGGAGTGTTTTTCATAATACCTAGACATGTTGGAAGGGAAACCTATAATTTGGAGGTCGAAATACTTTCTTTTACCTTGAGTTTTTAGCCTTTTCAGAGGATCATCACTCCCCTTCCCATATGGAGAGTGGGATAAACCTTGATCATCACTTATTTCCTAGTTATAGGGGAGCGATAATCTCTCCCTTTTCTCAGTTATGGGGGGTGATGAAGTGGTTGCAACCATTATTCCTTATTTTGAGAGGTTGTTTCCGGGAGAATTTTGTTGGTTAAGGGATTGATTCAAGATACCCTCTATTAAAGTAAAGTTCAATATTTTTTGTTAATCCAAATCCTCACTTTATCACATCCTCACCTCAAAATTATCCTATGGTTTTTATGCCTCAAACTCCTATATCATGGAGGCAATTCTTGGGTGAAAGGGGGGGGAGAACTTTAGAGTATCATACTGTGGTTCTTGTGACATTCAAGGGGATAGAAAGGAGAGCATGGAGGATATTATGCAACATCAACATCAAGGTTGTAAATGCTTCATTACTTATTTTATTCCATAATTTAACTTGGCCTATTCCCCTCATGCTTATATTGTTCACTATATGCATGCCTATTTTTTGTCTAATTTGATAGAGATAGATCTATTATGTTTAACAATATATCATAGAAGAAGGAGGTCTTGCTTTTCTCTTTGAAAGAATTCTCTTGCACCAAGAGCTTGGACATCAATATCAAGGGTTGGAGCAACGAGGAAAATCGATTGAAAAGAGGTAAGTCATCTATCTTTCTCTTCTCATTCTAATTGTTGACATATAGAGTGTATCTATGGAGAACGTAGAAGACCATTTTTTTCTTTCTATTTTGGATCAAAGGATTATTGATCCAAGGGGGGTTTGACCTTTCCACAAGAGAAAAGTTTCCACAACAAAAATTGGCGACTCCACAAGGGAACAATCATTTTGATATTTCCTTAGTGTTTTATATCCTTTTGAGTTCTTGTTTGTTACTTGATCCTTCTTAATTGTATGCATCTTCTTTGATCCCCTTCCTTCATCATCATTAGAAAATCTTATCGAGTCAAGAACCTAACCCTTTATCATATCTGGGAATTTTTTTGTCTTTTTCACAAGTTCCAGACTTCATCCCTCCCCTATAAGGGATTACAAAGAAATAATATCCTTATTACACCCCTTTGTCAATGTCTTGGGGGGCGATGAATCCTTGATCATCACCCTGTCTGCAATGTTGCAGGGGTGATAATCCTCTTTTTGAGTGGATTTTGGCTCTTCCTTGTCTTGTTTCTGTTAGTATTTTACCTCAGGCTTGTATATTTGAGTCTTTTCTACTTCATTAATCTTTTGATTTCTTTTTAAAATTTGAGTGATTTCTATTCTTTCTGATTCCTTTTGAAAATTTCCTTCTTCTATCAATTTTTGGGCGTACTAGACCACTTTAGGTTCTCTTGATCCTTTTGTTGAGTCTATGTCGTTGTTGGTATAATTCCTATTACCTTTGGGAATTCAGACCTCTATTCTTTTGATTCTGAAAATTTTCAAACTTCCTTGTTTGTCTTTGGAATCTCTTTTATTGATATAGGAATTGGAATATGTTGTTTTTGGCCTCCTTTGATTGAGTTCTTTCTTCTCTTTGGCTATACATCGATCCTTCATAGATTCAGGAATTCATTGGCCTTATCAAAACTCTTTCATTGATATCCAATATTTCTTTAATCGTATTTAAAAGGTTTTAGAAAGGGATTTCTCTTGATTTCCAATTTTTTTGGTTTTTTGCGAGCATTGGAAGTTTGAGTTTTCTGTTTGCAAGTAGCAAGTGTTGAAGACATCCTTGTGATTGGATTAATTTACTTCTTGTTAGTCTAGTTGAGTTCTTAGTTTATTCATTTTATTTATCTTTGGTATCCTTTGCAAGTGTCACTAATCCATTTCATTCTGATTGAAATCAAAATCCAAATAAGGTTATATTTTGAGTTCTTCATGTAATTTGAAATCTTTGAAAAGAAGGAAAAAACAACTTTTTGATTCTACTTTCATAGGTGGAGTTTTGGATACACATTTTAAAGAGATTGTATTGCATTTGTATTATATAT
>JZKD02S0657903.1:134615-160977 GCA_000966675.3 Picea glauca
TCAATATCTACATATTAAATTTGACAAATAACTTGATGATAAAAACACCTTGTGAAGGGTGGCCACAAATCATCTACTCATAAATGTCAAAAGGTTTATGAAAATCCATCTTAGTTATGTACATTTTTGAAAATGAAGAGTTAGATTGTCAAAAGGCTTACGAAAATCCATCCTAATGGTTGGAGAAAAAGTTCTTATATTATTATACTTAGATGCAACATTGTCATGCTTTTCCCATAGCATAGTGGGAAGGTGAATTGTAGTATCCAACTAGCATATTGGGAAAGGGAATTGTAGTATACAACTAGACGAGGGGGAGTTGTAGGCTGTTGATGAAATGATTTATTATCGTGCCAATATACATTTGTGGTACCAACACAGTTGCATATAGTTGCAATATAGTTGCATATAGTTGCATAAGTTGCATTGTTGCATAAAGTTTCATATAGTTGCATAAGTTTCATTGTTGCATAAAGTTGCATATAGTTGCATATTGTCACTAAAAAACATGATAAGTTTCATTTTTGCATATAGTTGCATAGTTGCATATAGTTGCATACGAAATTGTTGCAATATAGTTGCATATAGTTGCAAATAGTTGCATTTGTTGCAATATAGTTGCATTGTTGCATAAAGTTGCATATAGTTTCATATAGTTTCATAGTTGCATATAATTGGATAAGTTGCATATTTGCATATAGTTGCATAGTTGCATATAGTTTGATATAGTTGCATAAGTTGAATTTTTGCATTCTCATACGCCTAGGGAATATGAGAATTAATTGACACAAATGTGCACACTACCAAATTCCATTAAGTGGATTCATGTAGAGATTAAAGATCCACTAGTGTTTAATGACACAACTAATTCCACAAACTTTATGGAACACATAACTTAGCACATAATGTTTGAATAGAGGGTATAAACATTGGATATCACTTTGGTATATATCCTTGAATGATTGTGGGAATTTTGACATAATGAAATTTGGACTCACGAGAAGATATAGTAGGACTAGGAACCCACTAGACATAAGGTTTGTGTTAACCCATGTTCCCATCCACCAATCTTGATAAGGACAAGATATTGATATGATCCGAAAGAATTTGAAAGTCCAAGTTATATATATATATATATATATATATATATATAAGAGTAGTGTAACTCTATAATGTCCCTGACCATCCATGTTGGGCCATGCTATGATAGAGAACTCTTACTATTCTCTCACTACGGAACATACTGTGACATTTTCCTAGCATACAACTGAGGTATGCCACATAAATTTTTATAACTACATGCAATTAAATTATATACGCACACAAAACTCTTGCGGAAGCCTTATATATAAAACTTAGCCATACAAATACATCTATAAATACACAGATTCACACTGAAATTACCGTAAACATACACATGCAACATATACAAGAAATGCCCACAAATATAAAGAAAGTCATAACCATGCATAAGATAAACCCATAAAACTGAACATGTAAATAATATTGCAACATGTAATTTTATCACACAAATGGCACTTATCTTGGTACTAATGTCACCAACTACGTGCAAACCGTCCACGAACCTCCCAAACTTAGACCATACTGTTCATCACTCTCAATAGTGAGTCACCCCCAATTTGGGACTAAACTCCACCCGAGCAAAGGGATTCCTAACCAGGCTAAAGGCTAATGGACAAAAGGAAAGACTCTGTCTCAGGTTCTCACTCAACTAACAACCTACAGTCCCTCATTCCCCACATGCTTGTCCCACCCAAAGAAGTGTGCCCCTTCTCTACTCAACAGTCCCTCGACTGCTCCACTTCCCTTCCAAGGCTTCAACAACAGGCCAGACAGGAAGTCTCAGAGCCCTGTAGCTGTAGTTTAGCACCTTTAGGAAATCAATTCCCAACAATTCTCTCACACAGAGAGAAATTTCTCGCGGGCCTGACAACCTGCCTCTTCAATATCCCACAGGCCTGACAACCCGCTTCTTCAGTTCTGCTCCCCTGCTAACAAACTACACCAACCTCTGTGGCCATGGATACAAGCTCAATATAGTGACAAAAAGTTTGGAGGATAACTAACTGCGTGAGTGAAAATGGTCATGGCATCATGGATGGCTCCTCATTGAATGATTGAAGGAATCATGCAAAAGATGATGGTAAGAATGATGGGGGAATTGTCCAAATGAGGTAAGTCCCAACAATATGTATGCATGTCCCTAACTTGACACTTGTCATGTTGGGAGCTACTTTGGCCCACTTGTCCCCAACTTTAGAACTTAGGATAAAATAATTATCCATACTTTATGATTTAATAAATATTAATATAATATTCCTTTTTGGCTCAAACTCCCTAGCTTATCCCTTTTCCTTAACTTTTAGCCCCTCCCTTTCCCTAACTAGTGGATTTTAGTCCCCCATCTCTTTTATTGTGGTCAGTCTGTGCGTAATGATGTATTTTATATTAAATATGAGACATGTACAAAAACAGGCGCACTGGCCTTTAACATCTAGGCTCTCCGGCCTAATCAAAACATAAGCATCCTAGCTCATAATAACTGGCTCACCAACCTATAAAACATATCATATACATAAAGGCTTCCTGGCCTCAACATCACACACACTTAAGATGTTGCGCGCGGTATCCTGGAATGTGCACACATCCTCATTTTACTGCGCAGTACCTGCGCGCATTATGCCATGAAAGGTGCATCCAAAATTATATCAAAACAAATCACCAGCCTAAGTACATTTGTATTTATATTTATAATTGGGTTCGGCCTTAGGGATATTACAATCCCCTTGCCTTATTTATGCACTATCCTCAGTGCATCATGTACCCATGTACAACTAAATTTCAAAAATCCTCAAAAAGATGTGGGTATTCTGCCTATATTGCATCCTCATGCTCCCAAGTAGCGTCCTTAGGACCGTACCAGGTCCATTGGACCTTTACAAGCCCTATGGCTCGATTCCGGAGCTGTTTGATTTTCCGGTCCAGAATGTGCACCAGATGCACTTGAAAAGTGCCTTCTTTCTCCACCTGAATCACATTCCAATCAATAACATGATTCGCATCAGGTATATATTTCTTTAGCAATGACACATGGAATACATTATGAACACACATAGATGCAGGCAATGCAATCATATAAGCTACTGGACCAATCCTCTCTAGGATTTCAAATGGCCCACAATAGCGAGCTGCCAACTTTGAACAATTTCCCAACTTCAAGGAACTTATGTTGGCTTTCACTTTCAAGAATACATGGTCACCCACTTTAAATTCCTTGTGAGTTTTGCCCTTATCAACATAGATTTTCTACCTATCTTGGGAAACCTTTAAATTTTGTTTTATTTTCAACATTTGCTCTTCCATTTCCTTAAGAAATTCTGGCCCAACCACTGCTCTATCTGTTGGGTTATCCCAACTTATCGATGTGTTTCACTTTCTACCATAAAGTGCCTCAAATGGGGTCATCTTTAGATATTCTTGGTACCCATTGTTATAGGCAAACTCTACCAAGTGTAGGTATTCTTCCCATTTTGATGGTTTATCCATCACATACATCCTCAACATATCTTCAATCACTTGATTCACCCTCTCTGTTTGTCCATCTGTTTCTGGATGATAAGTTGTACTGAAATTCAAATTTGTTCCAAATCCATTAAATAATCCCTTCCAAAATTTTGAGGTAAATTTTGGATCTCTATCAAATACAATTGTCTTGGGTATGCCATGTAATCTAGCAATTTCCCTCATATAAACATCAACAATGTTCGTTGCCTTGTGAGTGAGCTTAACTGGAATAAAATGGGCGGCTTTAGTAAGATTATCCACCACTACCATGATATAATCATGTTGCTTGTTTGTTCTAGGTAGTTTGGTAATGAAATCCATGGTTACAACTTCCCATTTCCACTCAGGAATGATCAATGGTTGTAGCAAACCAGCTGGGTGTCTATGCTCATCCTTTACTTTTTGACATTCCAAACATCTGGCAATAAAATTATCAATATCTTTCTTCATTCCTGGCCAATAATATTGGCTCTTGATAGCTACAATAGTTTTCTGATATTCTGGGTGCCCAACATAAGGCACATTATGCATTTATCTCAATATCAGATTTTTCATCTCTGGGGAATTTGGTACATAAATTCTTCCCCTGTACATGAGAATTTCATCCTTATCTATCTTGTATTCTTCAATTTTCTACTGCAAATTACCTTGCTGTAGTTTTGCCACTAAATCCTTGTATTGTAAATATGATTTGGCAGTCTCTATAATTCTATGTTTCAAATCTAATTGATACATGCTAATGGTTGTAGCATGCATTTCATGCACTCTTCTGTTGAGAACATCAACCACTTTGTTCTCTTTCCCCTTGATATGCTTTATATCAAAGTTATATTCACTTAAAAAATCTAACCATCTACTTTGCCTAGCATTTAAAGTTGGCTGATCAAACAAATATTTCAAACCATTGTGGTTTGTCCTCATCTCAAACCTTTTCCCAATGAGGTAGTGTCTCCATTTCCTCAAGGCATGTACTATGGCTGCCAACTCCAAATTATGAGTAACATAGTTTCTTTCATGCTCCTTCAACTTCCTTGATTCATAACATATAACAAACCCATTTTGACTGAGGACTCCACCAAGTCCCTTTTTACATGCATATGTGCATACAATGAAGTATTCATTTGGGTTTGCTATCCTTAATATTGGAGCACTTGTTAAAAATTGTTTCAAGTGTTGGAAACTCTTTTCACAATCTGATGTCCACTGAAAATTCACATCCTTTCTTTGCAAGGAAGTGATTGGGTGAGAAATCTTTGAAAATCCTTCTATAAATCTCCTATAGTATCCTGCAAGGCCCATGAATGATCTCACCTCTGTCACATTCTTTGGCACTACCCATTCTCTAATGGCTTCTATATTCTTGGGATCCACTGCTATCCCATCCTTTGAAATGATATGAACCAAATAGTGAATTTGTTTTTGATAAAATGAGCACTTGCTCAATTTGGCATATAATTGATGATCCCTTAATACTTGCAAAACCATCCTCAAATGATGTTCATTCTCTTCCTTTGACTTGGAATATATGAGAATGTCATCCAGAAAGACAATGACAAACTTGTCTAAATATTCTCAAAAATCACCATTCATTAAGCACATGAAAACAACTGATGCATTTGACAACCCAAATGGAACCACTGTGAACTCATAATGACCATACCTTGTCCTAAAAGTGGTCTTGCTGATATCATCCTCTTTAATCCTTACCTGATGGTATCCTAACCTGAGATCTATCTTTGAAAATATCTTTGCATCCTTCAATTGATAAAAAAGATCATCAATCCTTGGCAGAGGATACTTGTTCTTAACAATCACTTTATTCAACTGTTTGAAATCAATGCACAATATTAATGTTCCATCTTTCTTCTTCACAAACAAGATTGGGGCACCCCAAGGTGACACACTTGGGCGTATATACCCCTTCTTCAGAAGCTCTTCAAGTTGCATTTGCAACTCCTTCAGCTCTGGTGTACTCATTCTGTAAGTATTCTTTGACATTGGAGTTGCTCGAGGCATTAGATTTATAGAGAAATCAATGTCCCTCCCTGGGGGTAGTTCTGGTACCTCCTTGAACACATCTTCAAAATATTCCATGATTGCATAATCTTCCAAATTTGGCACCTTATCCTTAGGTGTCTTCTCCATATGAGCTGCAAACATTTGACACCCTTTTCTGTAACATTTCTTCAGCTGCAATGCTGAAATCTCTCTTATGGTTACTACCCTGGGAATTCCCTGCACTTTCCTTAGTTTCCCTTCCTCATCCAAGCAAGTAAATTCTTTGTTATGACAGTCTAGGAGAGCATGATGTTGGTCCAACCAATCCATCCCAATTAGATAGTCATAGGAACCTAAAGGCAAGATGTTCAAATATGCCTTGGTGTTCAGTCCATTCATGTCCATAAGACATGACTTAACCATCTCATTAAATTTTCTTTTGGCTCCTGTAGCCAGCTGCACCAACCAAGATTTCCCATGCTTGCTTCTTGGAAAATGCAAACTTTCCACCATCTTAGGATATATACAACTATGACTAGCTCATGAATAAATTAAAATAGCAATGGTTTGGTTGTTGATCATACCTTCCACTTCAATCGTATGTGACTGATACTCTGCTTGCTTGTTGTCCAGGGCTGCATAGATCCTAGGTACTTTTCTTCCCATGTCCTCCACTATTTCAGCTCGCTGTACATTGTGAACAGTTCACCCTTTTTCACTTCGGTGAGGACAATATCTGAACACGTGATCCCCTTTACAACCCCAACATTGAATTGGTGGTTGCCTTGGTCTTTGACTCCCTATGTCAATCGTTCTGGGTTCTTTAGGAGTTTTCTATCCCTGCAGATTATTTCTAAAAAATGGTGGCTAAGAACCCTGCTTCCTTTGATCCACCTTGAATTTCTTTTTGTCTTCCCAAGATTTTTGGAAAGTTGGCCTTGATTTCAGCTGATCATATAGGCACTTATCTCTCCTTATGGTCTCCTCCAATGTATTTGGATCGTCATACTGTATTTTGTCACTGATGAATGATGGCAATACACTCAAATACATTTGAATCTTAACTGTCTCATCCTTGATGAAAGAGACATACTTCAACAGTTCTAAAAACCTTCTTTCATATTCATCTATTGTCATACTCCCAAGCTTGAGTTCAAAGAACTCTTTCATTTTCTTGTCATAGTATCTCTTAGTTAAGTATTTCTTCTCAAAATACCTCTTGAACTCCTTCCAAGTAACACTTTTCTCTTTAATGTGTTGCACCTGCACAAGATGATCCCACCATATGGATGCATTTCCCTTGAGTTGATAGATGGAAATTCTGCCTTCTACAAGAGAAGAATAATTATGCAATTGGAAATACTTTCTCATGCCCAACAACCATGTTTCTGCATCTTCATCCTTCTTGTGCTCATCATCAAATTTAGGAGGTTTGATTTTGTTCATTTCTCCTCGTAGCTCATCCACCCCAGACCTCTTATGCTTTTTGATAGAGGATGGACTTGAGATGCTATCTAATCTCTTATTGGAATTCCTCGGGAAGTGGTGGTGATGCCTGCTAACACTTCTTTTTTTTCTTTTCTCATCATGAGACCTGTGATTTCTTGACTTGCTCGAGTCAATCTCCTTATCCAATTTATTTTCTATTATGTTCAAGCTCCCAATAACTTCATGTTGAATTCATATTGCTACTCCTTGGCTCTCATAATCCTTTAATTATCAACTTTATGGATTTGAACATCCTTCTGTAAATTTTTAATGGTCTCTGCCATATTCATGTTTTCATCCCTTTCTTCTCCATGTCCATTGGAGTTTGTTCCTTCAATGCTCAAATGGACATCCATCCCTTTGAATTCCTATTCTTGGTTGTAATTCCCTTGTGCCTCTTCCATTACTCCGTACTCTAAGCTTATCTTGATCTAGTTGTTGTTAACTCTGCAAAATGTGCAGCCAAAAAAACTTTGTCAGGATAACTGTTTCAACAATTTCATGAGAATATGAACCATTCTGGTTCAATAATATATATCAAAATTCTTTCTTCTGATTTCCTGGAAATTTGAATGCCTTGATCAATTTTCTGGGTGGATAATTATATTCCACTATCCAAGACCTTTCCAACATCTACTCACATGCTCAATTCCGATTCTTGAGCAGAAGTTATGGCTCCATGGAGCTAGTTGGGTCTTATAATTTACCCTTCACTGTTTCTGCTGTATCTTTCTCATAAAAGATCTGTTTGACGAACCATTTACACCATTAAAAAGATCTATCTAAGATATTTTATTTGAGCTCCAGAGACAGAGTGTGCCTTGGCACACTCTGTTCTCGTGGTTTTTGAGTTGCTAAAAATGATCTTACGGCCCTAAAAAACGTGCTGCAAAATGGCGATGTTCAAATGATATAAAACGTCATGGAAACTCGTTGGTTTCTGTTGTTCTTCACCCTTCATACAACTTCCTGTGCATAAATTTCAATCTGTGCACCTTTATTTTCCATGTGCTACAACCTCACAAGGCAAATCGTTCTTTGTGCACTTTAAAACCATTGTGTATCACTTCTTTGTTGCACCAATAAATTGCGCATAATTTTGTGTCGCGTGCTGATATCTACTGCGCATAGTTTTGGTTCTTGCACTATTACTCGTTCCGTGCAGTTTTTGTATCACACACTGATATTCCACATGAATTTCTCTCTATGCATTGCACCATGCCAAATTTTAGTATGCCACCACTACGCATCAATACTCTGCGCGCTCCATACTAAACTGTCGCGCGACAACATATACCCATATTGCGCGCATGCCAAATAAACTCCCCTGTGATCTGCCAATACTGCATACACCTTGCACTCCATTATTATGTGTGTGTACACTGCTCACACCTTCTTATGTGTGTGCACTCTGCGCAATGCTAAATTTAGTGCACGCACCCGCACACCAATATTTTTCCACGTCGCATCAAAATTTAACGCGCACATCAGCACACCAATACCTTGCTACGCAGTGCCAAATTTTACCTATCCTGAGATTTTCATTGCGCCACATGAATTTTTGGTGCACCCAACTACGCACATTCACCTTTATGCACATCGATTCCTCATGAATTACGCTACAGAAATTGGGGCTTTTTTCTAACTTTTTCCCAATTTACCATAGACGCTCTACAAACTGAAATTCAGACACTTCAAAATTTCGTGTCAACTCAACTTTCTCGGCCCATCCAGGCTCAGTGTTCAAAACTGAATCTCTGATACCATATTGTAACATCCCTAACCACCAATAGGCCAGGAAATGCCACCGCTCAGATGCTTTACTTAGCTCTGAAACCATTTTGTAACGTCCCCAACCATCCATGTCAGGCCATGCTACGCCAGAGAACTCTTACGTTCTCTCTGCGGAACATACTGTACATACCCAACTTCTATTCTGAGCTATGCCACATACAATTTTCTATCTGCATGCGATTAAAACATATCCACACACATAACTCTTGCAGAAGATTTATATATATAACATGAACAAACAAATACGTTATGTAAATGCACAGATTCATAGTGAAACAACAGTAAACATATACATGCAGCATATATAGGAAATACCCATAAAAATAAACACATTTATAACCATGCATAAGATAAACCCATAAAACTGAACACGTAAATAATACTGCATCATGTAATTTTATCACACAAATGACACTTATCTTGGTAATAATGTCACCAACTACGTGCAGACCATCAACAAACCTTCCAGCCTTAGACCACACTGTTCATCACTCTCAAAACTAAGTCACCCCCAAGTTGGGACTAAACTCCACCCGGGCAAAGGGATTCCTAACCAAGATAAAGGCTCCTGGACAATAGGAAAGACTCTGTCTTAGGTGCTCACTCAACAAAAATTCTACAGTCCCTCATTCCCCACATGCCTATCCCACCCAAGGAAGTGTGCCCCTTATCTACTCAAGAGTCTCTCGGATGACCCACTTCCCTTCCAGGGCTTCAACGCCCTGTAGATGTAGTTTAGCACCTTCAGGAAATCAATTCCCAACAATTCTCTCGCCTAGAGAGAAATTTCTCACGGGCCTGACAACCCACCTCTTTAATATCCCACGAGCCTGACAATCCTCTTCTTCAGTCCCGCTCCCCATCTAACCAACTACACCAACCTCTATGGACATGGATACAAGATCGATCTAGTGACCGAAATTCTGGAGAATAACTGACTGCGTGAGTGAAAATGGTCATGACGTCATGGTTGGATCCTCGTTGAATGATCGAAGGGATCATGCAAAAGATGATGGTAAGAATGATGGGGGAATTTTCCAAATGGGGTAAGTCCCAACAATATGTTTTCATATCCCCAACTTGACATTTGTCATGTTTGGAGCTACTTTGGCCCACTTGTTCCCAACTTTAGAACTTAGGATAAAATAATTATCCATACTTTATGATTTAAGAAATATTAATATAATATTCATTTTTGGCTCAAGGTCCCTAGCCTATCTGTTTTCCTTAACTTTTAGCCCCTCCCTTTCCCTAACTAGTGGAGTTTAGTCCCCCATCTCTTTTATCGTGGTCGGTCTGCGTGCGACGATGTATTTTATATTAAATATGAGATATGTACAAAAATAGGCGCATTGACCTTTAACATATAGGCTCTCCGGCCTAATCAAAACATAAGCATCCTAGCTCATAATAACTGGCTCACCAGCCCATAAAACATATCATATATATATATAAAGGATTCCTGGCCTCAACATCGTGCACACTTAATATGCTATGCGCGGTATCCTGGAATGTGCATACATCCCCATTTTACTACGCAGTATTATTGACGGGAAAAATTGACCGCTCGTCAACTAGAGGAGTGAATTCGGTCCGGGGTTGTCTACTTAACCCAAGTCGTTTGGATTAATCCACTTCGACGGGTTTAGTGGCTCCATTGGCCGATCTAAGTCCTATGAAAGTGAAAAAACAAAACTAAGGAAACTAACTTAATGAAAAACAGTTGTTGAAAACTATATACAAATCTAAAATATATTCAAAGTTTACTAACTAATATTTATAAAATAGTAGTTCTACTTATTATATGTACAATGTATCGATATGATTATATTTCTAATATATGTATAATATTCACAAAACACAAATTTTGATCTAAACCTGCAAAAATCAAATATAGTTCGATTTATGACAGCGACGCTGTCATTCAATGTTTTTTGATTTTTTATAACTTTTATAAACAAGAAATGAAATGACAGTTGTCTAATTGAGAAACGAAAATAACAAACAATATAATGTATTTTTGACTACAGGAAACTCTTATATTAATTAAACTAATAAAATGAAACTAGCAAACTAACCTGTAATCGCATATCCTATTCGTCCTGTGCATAGCATCTAATTTTGTTGTTTGATGAGGCCAACCCGCACCAGATCTTACCAATGCTTCTCGTAAACACAAAGCAATAATGATTGAATGCTAATGACAGAACATGTAAGATATGTAGCAACAACAATTTTATAATTTGACAAATGATCACATTAAGATAAATCTGGCTGTAAAAATTTGCATATAACTGCTCATTGAATAAAGAAGATTAACCTTTTAATCATCAAATTTGAACAGATTAATTGTTGTATATAAAATGAGAGACATAAAACATGGACACTATATAAATCCCATCACATCAACCTATAATAAACCATGATATCTAAAGTAGTCACAATTTGATTACAAATCAAAATGAGAAAAACTTGAACAAAAATATGACATATAGAAGCTAAAGTTGTACCAACATTAACTTCCATTCAAGTCTGTCAATCATAAATCCATAGTTTCTACTCCCAGGCAGTGATGGTTCTTGGTTTACAAAACAATACATTTTTATAGGCTATAGGATCAAAATGTTTCTTGTGGATATCATCAAATTTGTTCCAAAAATTGTGGGGGATGCAACCTCCCAAATTCTCATTGTTATCAAAACTAACAGCCTATTCTAAAAACACATAAAGAAATAGCATGCTGAGAGATGCCACCAGTGATTCAAATCTTCTTCTAGAAATCGTATGTACCTGTAAACCCACAAGAATAAACGATTTCAGATTGCATTTTAGTTGTAAAAACAAAGAATTCGAATTTTAGTAACTAGCTACAAAATCTCATGATTCTATAGCTAGTTATAATTATAACTAGAATCATGTTTTATTAAATCAATAAAAACATACTAGATGTAATTTGAGTAAACAAATCATGTATTTTAATTAAAAACAAAGACAAAATCATCCTAAAATTATTTTTAAAACACCATACCTCAGATTAAGGGATTCGTTTTAATCAAGCAATTTTTGAATTCACAATGGTAGTCGTCGCTTCCACGTTCTTAAAAACAACAGACCCTGTGGTTTTTTGTCTTTTATCATTGGTTTGAGCTACGTTTTGCAGTCTATCATTCTCCTTCATTAGCAAATTCACCTGGTCTTCCAAGGATTTGATCCAAGACTAAAGTAAAGGCACGTCTTTGTAATACCTATCGAGCCATGACTGACATTCGTTGCATTGCGGCTGAATAGACTATGTATTAGCAATGACGGTATTAACAGGTGGGGAATTTTCCATTCGTCCTGTAGGTTCATTGTTGAGTTTGATTCCAGGGAATTCGGGGTTGTCTTTAAGACATGGGGGAATGTTTGTCACATAATCATAGGGTTTACCAGAGAAAAGTCCATATGAATATGGATATTCTTCAGTTAGAAACTGTTCAATTTTCGAATCAGAATCCTCGCTCAACACAATTGGGTTTTAGTCTGCATTTTTCTTAGGTTTATTTCGGTCACATCGTGAAACCCAACGCGCGGCCCTTTTACCCTTGTAATTGATATCACTATTACCTTTACACTTTTTCTTTGCAGATCTTTTAATAGACTTACCACCACCTTTGGGATACGAAACGGGTAGAGTGTCGGGTTGGGTAGTGTCTAGATAGGTTGAGGGTTTCAAAGAGGGTAAGAGAGAAGGAGGAGGGATGACAGGCTCGGCGAGGGTTTCTGTAACAACAAACTTGTCAACCTGTCCTATTTCAGTGCTAGCAAAACCATTCCTTAATAGGAAGGCGTCCCAACAATCACCGTTTAACTTCAACTGATGAACCATAATAACTTTAATCAAATAGTGGTGGAATAGGCTAGAATCAGATTTATACCTTTTAAAACGCTTTTCCATTTTGTATAAACTTCGAAGAAGAAAATAGGGCATGTTTAGGGAAATTCGATAAAACTCATGAGCAACCACAAGTGATATAAGAAAACCAAACCATATCTACCCTCATAGGTAACGAACTGCTTGACAATAGCTAACAGATCGTGCCATCGAGGTTTTAGAGCTGTAACGAGCATACCTTTGTCGCAGTTGGTAATCTTCCTTGAGGTAAACAACAGTGACCAGGGAACCTCATAAACCTTTGAGTTTTTGAACCACTTTTGTCCCACGGCTGGTAGACCGGTGGTTGAGCTAATGAAATCTTCGTTTAACTCAAGCTGGACATCTCCAATTTTATCTCTGCAACCATTGAATGTTAGCGCGAATTGTTGAGAAACTGCTAAATTAAAACCCTCGAACTTCTCAACAAAGACCTGCCAACCATTCCTCTCTAAGTCTTCTCGGGCATTATCAAACAATAACAAAGTCTGGACACCGTTGGGTTCAATTCTCACTACAGGGGCCATGGCTAACAACACAAAATCAACAGGGTATTCGGCGATAGGGTTCGATAGAAGAGGCACAGAGCCATTGCCCTGAGCTTCCCCAACACAATGTGAAGGCAGCTTGAAATGTTAGGAAGGAGCGTTAATGCTATGCGTGCGAGGACAGTGGTGTAGATCGAGGCCATGCAAAAACATCATATCAGGCTATACTTGGAAAGACACCTCAGTGTAATGGTACATTAAAAATCATAACAGTTAAAAACCCATCATATGCATATCCAAAAATTCGATCAAAATGTCAAATAAAGATATGCATATCCACGATTTGATCAAAAAAATCAATATGTCAAATAAACCATTGCATCAAAGATTTTATAAATCAAAACCATATTAACAATAGTCAAATGCTAAATGGGTGGTGGTTTGACACATATGTAACCAAGGTGTGTTCAAGACCAAGGGGTGATAACCATGTAAACAACCATGTTTATGATAAAATAAGACAAATAAACGATAAATCATATGAACGTTAATCCTTAGATGAAATCAATCATGAATTCCAGCTGTGAGTTTTCACGCTTGCAGTCGTGAAAACGAAATAAAAAAGTAGGTATGCAGAAAGCGAAGGATAATGGTGTCGTTTAATGAGAAAGGTTGCGACGAGTAATGAGAATTTAAAAACCCTGTGTAGGCAGCTTGTAAAAATAGAGATTAATATGGATGCCAACAATGGCGACACACTGGTAGAAGCAGTTATCTCTGCCAAACGAACAAGTCCAGATTAGGATAATCAGAAAAACTCCAACTCGAAAAAAAACAAGAAACTGTTTGAACATCATTATCAATCATACAAAATTCTAGTTTCAAATTACTTGTTATTTTAAAAGACGAAAAATGATGACAATCTTAACAAAAGAGAGTCACGATATTAAGGTTAAAATCTCCAATACTGTTGACAGAGCCGTTGTTTCCAGTAGGCATCCATAGCCTCGATAGGGGTTCCATTTAACCCACTCCAATATATGTATCCTGGCAAGAAGTTCCAGATCAGAACGAAGGACATTTAAGGTCAAAAGATTCCATATCTGAGAATTTTCATATACCTGACATTGCTTCGCTACCAGTGGGCCTGTTCAGTACCCCAGTGAAGTTATCTTGGCGTCATGCATGTATTTACTCGCTTCCAGTAGACATTTTTCAGTATCTCGGTGGGTTTACAAGCACTTCCCACATCTCTCTGGAGATTTATTTAGTTTTAAAGATATTTAATAGAGTGGGGTGACACTGAAAATCCTGATATTTTGGACATATTTTAATAAATTACAAACCTTGAGAGAATTTTTTAACTATCCTTCATTAAGATCTAGCGATAGTTTATTAATAAACCAACCTTCAAAGGTAGGGAGACATCTCTGAGTTGTTCTCTTAAGGAACAGGGACAGCGTAAGAATAATTTTTTTATGGATGATCGTGAAAAGCTTCAGCTACAGATTGAAATCAAGAGATGCTTTTCAAACAACAAGCTTTCTTTAACATGGCTGCAAACTTCAAAAAATATCATAATTGATGTTCAAACAACCTTCAACAGTCATTTCAGAGGAGAAATTTTTCTATTCTCTTTGTCTGAAACAATGCATGATGCAGGTATATGTGTTTCAAAATAAAAACTGGTAAGCATAAGGGGAGAATCAAAGCCAAAACAACAAAGAAAAATGAAAAGCAAAAAAAACAAAAATATTTACACAATGTACATGGGATTGTCATCAGGTGAAATACCTTTTTAGAGCTTGGCCATTCACTGGATAGGTGTCTGGCTGTCCCTCTAGACTCTGTAATCGGAAGGAGTTGGGACCTAATTTCTCGGCAATCAAGAATGGTCCTAGCCACAAGTTCTGAAACTTTGTATGCTCTCCTTTTCCCTCGTGCAGTTTGTCCCATTTCAGGACAAGGTCACCCACCTCAAAATTTTTGTCAGAGGCAGAATTGGAATCAAACCAGCTTTTAACAACGAGTTGATGTTGATCCAATTTCCGTTTTACTTGAGCCCTCACTTCTTCTAATTTTAACAATGCATTAATTCGATTCTCCAAAGGGGGACAGACCTCTTCTTGTATTTTCTGCGATAGCTGCAAAGAGGGAAGGAGAATATGTGGTGGCTGAATTGCCTCTCTGCCGTAAACGAGAAAGAAGGGTGAGTTACCCACAATAGTTTTTGGAGTCACTCTATTAACCCAGATTGCGTTTAACAGTGCATTATGCCAATTTTTATGGTTTTCAGATACCGTTTTCTTGATAATTTTAATCAGATTTTTATTAGTTGATTCTGCCAATTTGTTGCCTTGAGGGTAATAGCTGGCAGAATATTTTAGTTTAATTCCTTTTTCTAGAGTGAAATCACTCATCTCAAGAGACGAAAAATAGGAAGCGTTATCAAATACCAGGCAGTCAGGGATACCAAAACGAGTAATAATATTTGAATTCAAGAAGGTTATTACCTTACTGGTATTTACAGATTTTAATGGGGCAGCTTCAGACCACCTGGTGAAGTAATCCATGGTTGTTATGATAAACTTATGTTGCTGTGAGGATGGCGGATTGATCGGACCTATAATATCAAGACCCCACTGCTGAAAAGGGGAGTCTACTGAAACAAGTTGCAGAGGGAAGGCTGATTTCTGTATCCGTCCAGACGTTTTTTGACAAATAACAAATTTGTGACACAAAGCATGAGCATCTTTAAAAAGTGTGGGCCAATAGTAACCCGCTCTTAATACTTTATGGGCAGTGGTATCTCCACCAAAATGCTCACCAACTTCTCCTGCGTGCAATTCCAATAAGACCTTTTCTGCTTCATCTTTCTCAAGACAACGCATTAGTACTCCATCAAAATTTTGACGAAACAAAATACCATTAATCAACTGAAAGGAAAAAGATTTTAATCTTAGCACTCTTCTTTTAGTGGGATCCAGGTGACGGGGAGCTAACCCATGTTCAAGACAAAATTTTATATCATCATACCAGGGACTAACAGGGTTTTGTGCACAGCAAATTAAATTTTGGCAGTGATGTCCTGGATTTGACATATCATTTTCCTCTTGATGTCCTGCAGCTGAGTCAGTGACTAACTTGCATAACCCTTGACCTCTCACTATTTGTGCTGGGGTGATTTATATGTCATACTCTTGCAAGGATGTGACCCAATTTTCCCTCTTTTCACCTAGTTCTTTCTGTACTAACAGATTTCTGACGGTCGGGTAAGGGACAATGATTTTCGTCCTAGATTTCAAAAGATAAGATAGGAAGTGCTTTATTTCTTTAAAAACAACATAGGCTTTTTGATCTATGACTGGATAATTAATTTCTGCACCTTTGAAGGCTGAGCTCATAAATACAATCGGGACTTCATTATTTTTAGTGTTCTTTTGAGTTAAAATAGTGACGTAAGAGCGGTCAGAAGCGAATGTGTAGAGAGTGAAGTCTTGCGAAAAGTCAGGGCTCATCAGAGAAGGAGCATCTGTTATGGTCTTTTTTATTGAATTAAAAGCTTGGTTTTCTAAGGGTCCCCAATGGTATTGTACATCCTTTTTTATTAGGTTTTGTAATGGTCTCACCATTTCTAAAAAACCGGGGACGAATCTTCTGACAAAGTTTATCCGACCTAAGAAAGATTGCATAGACTTTTTTGACGAGGGAGGGGGAAGTTTCAAAATGACTTGAGTTCTTTCAGGTTCGATAATCATCCATTCACTTGATACAATAAATCCTAAGATCTTACCTTATTCTACTGTGAAGATAGATTTTTTAGGATTCAAAGAAATGTCGTACTTACAACATCGCTGTAGAACGGATCTTAAATGAGCTATATGATCAACTTTGTTTTTCAAGAAGACAGTAACATCATCTAGGTAAACTATGACAGATTGATTTATTAAGCTTCAGAAAGCAATGTCCATCGCTCTTTAGAAAGTGGCACCAACATTTATGAGTCCAAAGGGCATTTTCCTATAAGCGTAGGTGCCCCATGGAGTGCGGAAGGTAGTTTTAAGTTGGTTTGGAGGGGACATCGGGACTTGGTTATACCCTGAAAAACCATCCAATAAGGATAATCTTTCAGCACCAGATACCTATTGAAGGATCTGTTACATGGGTGGGACAGGGTAGTTGTCTTTATCAGATGCTCGATTAAGATTTCGTAAATCGACACATAGTCGGATTTCACCACTCTTCCTCCGGACAGGGACAATATTAGAGACCCATTGTGTGTGCCTAACTGGGAAGATTATCTTAGCATTCAGGAGTTTATTTAATTCCTTCTTGACAATTGGCTTGAGTTTTGGATGCATTTTCCTTAACTTTTGTTGAAAAGGTTGGGTTTGGAGTTTCATAGGAATAATGTGTTGTATGATGTTAGGATCAAAGGTTTTTAGGTCCTCGTACGTCCAGGCAAAAACATCTTTGAATTACTTAAACAATTTAATAAACGCTGTTTTTTCTTGTTCAAAACATCCCACCCCTAAATTAATGCACTGTGGATTGTCTTTTGTTCCCAAGTTTACTTTTTCATGCATTAAAGAGGAACTATTTGTTTTACAGTTCACTAATTTTTTGAATTTGTCCTGAAGATCATAAATTTTTTCCAATCTAACTACAGATTTAGGGATAGAATTTACTATGTCTAATGAAGATTCAGGAGATCTCGGATCTAGTATTACCGTGAAGTCAGGAAGGTTTTCGTCATGAGTGCCTTCGTCGATTACTGCACCCTGGAAAGTTTCTTCCATATGCAGGAAACTTATAATCTGTTGATCGTCATCGAAGACTCTCCAATTCGTGATGTTGTCAAGGATGGATGGTCTGAACAACAGTTCGACGGAGAATGCATTCGGATATAATCCTTCTACAGGAAAATGTTTTGAAGCTACATTAGCTAACAAGTCGGCCTCTGAATTATTCAATATAGGAATAGAATTTATGTTAAATGTAGAAAACTTATTCATCAAATTCCATACCTCAGATTGGTAGCTTTTAAGGTGCGGAGATAAACAGTGGATAGAATTTTTTACCTATCTAACCACAATTTCTGAATCGCCAAAGACAATCAAATTTTGAACGTTCATATCTAATGCTTTCCCGAGGCCTTACAATAAAGCCTCATATTCTGCTGTGTTGTTTGTACATTCAAACTCTAACCTGCATGCAATCAGGGTTTTGTTACCTGCTGGATCAATAATCATGCAGCCCGCACCAGCTCCTTCATTTGATTTTTTTTGGGTGCATGTGACCATTGGGTAGAAGCTGTTGGCTGCATATATGTCAAAATTTCAGACTGTTGTTTCGGGTTAGTGATACGGCCATGAAATTGTCGAAAAAGGTATCCATCCCTTGTATTTCGGGTGAATCGGTAGAAGGTGTAAATGGCTCATTGGGATCATTTAAATCTATCACTGTGAACTTTAGGTAACGTTCATGATTTATCTTGATTCTGTTGGGCTTTCCATTCTCGAGAAGCCACAAGTGGGACCAATCTGTCGCGAAATAGCCGTGTAGCTGCTCTGACCAATCTTTGCTTAAAAACAAACAATAAAATTATGGAATATCTACAACAATAATATCAATCACTTGATGAACTTTAGGGTTAGACGACAATCTTATAAGGACATTTCTCAATTTGCCTATAACTTTAACACTAGTTCGATCAAGCTGGATGATTTTCAAGGTGGATGGTTGAACTTCAACATTAATCTTCTGACACACAGACCATGGCATTACGTTAGATGACACTACTGAATCTACCATATAGTTGTGCACGTTCCTATTGAAGATTTCAAAATTTAACAAAAATGGAGGGACATTTCTGCGAGTACTAATGGTGGAAGCTTGTTTCCTTTTACTCGCAACCTCTAAAACTAATTTATCTACATTTATTACATTATTTACAGGAAGGTCTATTTTCTTGTGAGAATCAGAAGTATTCTTGGCAGAGGCCTTCTGAGGAACTTTGGGGTTGTTCTGAAAACCTTTGTTACTGCTTGGATTTCCATTTTTGTTGTTCTCTGCGATATTTTGTAGAATTTTTTGTAGCAGAAACGAGAATTTTAATAATTCATAAACAGAAATGTTAGCCCTTAACTTTTTTAGATCTTCAACTAAATCATAATCTAATCTTGGGTTTACATAATTTTGTTTATTCTCAGTTGGTTTAGACTATTTTGGGGGCAAAGTCATAGTGTTTTCAGAAGAAGGCTTGTTTGTTGTCTTACTCCTAGTATTGTAAGGATGTACTGTCTCGAAATTAGCTTGAAAAATACTATCCGAGAAATGTCTGAAAATGTTTGGAGAGGATTCATCTTCTTCTACTGTCTCTTGTTCAACTACTTCCTCAGGGATCTCAGGAGGCATCAAGTTATCTTGTGCTTCTAGAATCATTTGAATAGCGAATTGCAGGCTTTCTAGATTTAGGCCTTTAGTATTTGAATTATGTCGGTTGGTGGGAAAAGACTTCCTAAATGGGGGTTTGTAAGGCCCTTTTCTCGAAGAAGCTTCTTCAACCGTCTTTTTCAAATCTATAACTTGACTGGACAGTTTTTGAACGACTTTTGTAAGTTTTCTAGATCTGAGCTTTCCGGTTGTGCTTTGTTTTGGGCTAGTCTAGGGAGGATTTTGATTTTCTTTTTAGAAGATGAAATAGTCTCTATTTTGTTGCTAGTAGTGTCTTTTAAGCTGAGGATATCTTTCTCGATCTAACTGGCTTCTTCGAAGGATTCTAACAACGTGGATTTCTTAGATCTCTTTACCCAAATGGCTATGCTTTGATGTAAGACTTTCGTATAATATGCTATGATAAGATTCTTGGCAGGCATCGAATCTATAGGGATTCAGTTCTTTAGTGTTAAGAATATTTGATTAAAGTCTTTGATATTCTCTTTGGGGTTCATTCTTAAACTAGAAAGTTCCATGACTAGAACTTTTGGGGACTTGTCATCTCCAAACTTCTCAAGAAAGCAAGATTCAAACTTCTCCCATGACATAATGGTATGGGGTTGTTGGGAAAAGTACTAGGTAGAGGCATTGCCCTCAAAGGTGTAGGGAAACAATATATAGACTACGTATTCGTGCTCGACACTACGGATTCTAATGACTAAAATAAACTTTTTGATGTGATCTTCGGTGATTTGTTTAGAGTCTGGTTCAAATTTAGGGAGCCACTTCTCCAGGTGTTTGGGTAAGGGATGTTGAGGCCCAGGTATGGCCACTGCATCTTGGTCGAGCCAAGGTCTGGCGAGATTGTTCTGGTTGGCCATAGGTGTGGGTGGTGTCGAAGGCTAGGATGAGGAACTGCCTTCGTCAGAGGAATCTTCTCCAGAAGAAGAAGGAGATGAGGGAGGTGGTGATGGTGGTATACCAAATCCTCCTACTGCAGGAGTGAGGATTGGATCTGTAGGGTTTAAAGTGAGGTTAGTGCCTCCAATTTGTTCTCTGATATCAAAGAAGTCTAATGGTTGATCCAAAGGGTGGTTTGGTTTTCTTAAATGGGTGAAGGCACTGTGTGTTCTTATGAGAGATTGTTGTTTTAGGGACAATGTTGTCGTTTGAATGACTTATAGTCACTATAGGTGAGCGGGTAGGTGGTGGAGGTGTCTTATGACCACCTCGTGCCATTAATAATTTTCAGGCCCTCCTTCTAGTGCCATTTGTTGACAGGCGAAATTGACCGCTCGTCAACTGGAGGAGTGAATCCGGTCCGGGGTTGTCTACTTAACCCAAGCCATTTGGATTAATCCACTCCAACGGGTTTAGCGGCTCCGTTGGCCGATCTAAGTCCTATGAAAGTGAAAAAACAAAACTAAGGAAACTAACTTAATGAAAAACAACTACTGAAAACTATATACAAATCTAAAATATATTCACAGTTTACTAACTAATATTTATAAAATAGTAGTTCTACTTATTATATGTACAGTGTATCAATATGATTATATTTCTAATATATGTATAATATTCACAAAATGAAAATTTTGATCTAAACCTGCGAAAATCAAATATAGTTTGATTTATGACAGTGAAGTTGTCATTCAGTGTTTTTTTATTTTTTATAACTTTTATAAACAAAAAATGAAATGACAGTTGTCTAATTGAGAAACGAATATAACAAACAATATAATGTATTTTTGACTACAGGAAATTCTTATATTAATTAAACTAATAAAATGAAACTAGCAAACTAACCTGTAATCACATCTCTTATTCGTCCTATGCATAACATCTAATTTTGTTATTTGATGAGTCCAACCCTCACCAGATCTTACCAATGCTTCTCATAAACCCGAAGCAGTAATGATTGAATGCTAATGATAGAACATGTAAGATATGTAGCAACAACAATTTTATAATTTGACAATTGATCATATTAAGATAAATCTGGCTGTAAAAATTTGCATATAACTGCTCATTGAATAAAGAAGATTAACCTTCTAATCATCAAATTTGAACAGATTAATTGATGTATATAAAATGAGAGACATAAAACATGGACACTATATAAATCCCATCACATCAAACTGTAATAAACCATGATATCTAAAGTAGTCACAATTTGATTACAAATCAAAATGAGCAAAACTTGAACAAAAATATGACATATCGAAGCTAAAGTTGTACCAACATCAACTTCCATTCAAGTCTGTCAATCATAAATCCATAGTTTCTGCTCCCAGGCAACGATGGTTCTTGGTTTACAAAACAATACATTTTTATAGGCTACAGGATCAAAACGTTTCCTGTGGATATCATCAAATTTGTTCCAAAAATTGTGGGGGATGCAACCTCCCAGATTCTCATTGTTATCAAAACTAACATCCTATTCTAAAAACACATAAATAAATAGCATGCTAAGAGATGCCACCAGCGGTTCAAATCTTCTTCTAGAAATCGTATGTACCTGTAAACCCACAAGAATAAACGATTTTAGATTGCATTTTAGTTGTAAAAATAGAGAATTCGAATTTTAGTAACTAGCTATAGAATCTCATGATTCTATAGCTAGTTATAACTATAAATAGAATCATGTTTTATTAAATCAATAAAAACAGACTAGATGTAATTTGAGTAAAAAAATCATGTATTCTAATTAAAAACAAAGACAAAATCATCCTAAAATTATTTTTAAAACACCATACCTCAGATTAAGGGATTTGTTTTAATCAAGCAATTTTCGAATTCACAATGGCTGTCGTCGCTTCCACGTTCTTAAAAACAACAGACCCTGTGGTTTTTTGTCTTTTATCATTGGTTTGAGCTACGTTTTGCAGTCTGTCATTCTCCTTCGTTAGCAAATTCACCTGGTCTTCCAAGGATTTGATCCGAGACTGAAGTAAAGGCACGTCTCTGTAATACCTATCGAGCCATGACTGACATTCATTGCATTGCAGCTGAATAGACTGTGTATTAGCAGTGACGGTATTAACAGGTGGGGAAGTTTCCATTCGGCCTGTAGGTTCACTGTTGAGTTTAATTCCAGGGAAGTCGAGGTTGTCTTTAAGACATGGAGGAATGTTTGTCACATAATCATAGGGTTTACCAGAGCAAAGTCCATACAAATATGGATATTCTTCAGTTAGAAACCGTTCAATTTATGAATCAGAATCCTCTCTCAACACAAGTGGGTTTTGGTCTGCATTTTCCTTAGGTTTATTTCGGGCACATCGTGAAACCCAACGCACGACCCTTTTACCCTTGTAATTGATATCACTATTACCTTTACACTTTTTCTTTGCAGGTCTTTTAACAGACTTACCACCACCTTTGGGATATGAAACAGGTAGAGTGTTGGGTTGGGTAGTGTCCAGATAGGTCGAGGGTTTCACAGAGGGCAAGAGAGAAGGAGGTGTTGGAAAAAGTTTAACAAGTAGTGTATGTGTGTCATTGATGGCAAGTACAACAATGGAGATGGTAGTATAAGAAGGATAAAATCCCTTGGGGATTCAAACGTGAAAGCTCAGGAGGAACAACATTGAGGAAAACGTGCGCAGCAAAGCTCAAGATGCAGAAGTTTGTAGAGGAGAGGGAAGACAGAGATCCGGTGAACGTTGGATCCCATTCAAATTTCCCAAAAGGTCAACAGTCGTCAAATCTGCAGAAGCTGCGAGGGAGATAAGCCATCGGGAAATCGAAGTTCTCGAGGTCGTGTGCATTGGGACAATAACAGTCACGAAATCCTGAATGAGATATGGACCATTGATTTTCTTCATCGGAGAATCGGGGATCGAGACTTTGAAATGTCCAATTCAATTGACAACAAGAACTCTGAAATCGCGAAACACAATATTGTGATTCAATTGCAACCGTTGAGCCATGATCAAACTCGGACCGTTGATCACACCCCATCTCGGAGTTTCACAGATCGCGACTTGGAGAGGGGAGATGATTCATCTCCAGATTCATGAGATGCGAGATACCGAGTTAATCGTGGACCGTTGGATCAAGAGGACACGTGGTGAAAGATCATCATGTCGCTGACTGGAAAGTCAAAGGAACAACAAGATGTGAGATCGCGATTTAATCAAGGACCGTTGGATCAAGAGGACACGTGGTGAAAGATCGTCATGTAGCTGACTGGAAAGTCAAAGGAACAGTGAGATGTAGATCGCGATTTAATCAAGGACCGTTGGATCAAGAGGATGCGTGGTGAAAGATCAGAGCACCATAAAGCTTCATCTCGGAGTTTCGTGACTCGCGACTTGGAAAGGCAAGAAACATAACCACCAAACTCGTGAGATGCGAGATCACGATAAGATCCTGACCGTCAATACACCAAAAGACGTGGACCGTTGATCTGAGCTCCATCTCGGAGCCTCGCCTATCGCGACTTGGAGTGACAAGAACCTCCATCACAGGAATCGTGAGATGCGATATTGTGAGAAGATCAGGACCGTCGGATCACCAAGAATGTGGACCGTTTATATGAGCTCCATCTTGGAGCCTCGCCTATCGCGACTTGGAGTGACAAGAACCTCCATCACAGGAATCGTGAGATGCGAGATTGCGAGAAGATCAGGACCATCAGATTACCAAGAATGTGGATTGTTGATCTGAGCTCCATCTTGGAGTTTCGCCTATCATGACTGGGAGTGACGAGAATCTCCATCGAAGGAACATCAAGATGCGAGATCATGATGAGATCAGGACCGTTGATTCATCAAGATCATGAATCGTCAATCAGGGTCGATGAAGATTATAAGTTCGCAAGGAAAGTGAAAAACGGGTAAATAATGACAATACCCTTCAGAGTTAATCCAACGGTGCATGTGAATTTGAACAATATCGGAGGGCTACTGTTGCACAACACAGTGAAACTGCCAGTAACGATTTATGGGTTCTACCAGAGGATGCGAAGAGACTTCGGTGTGATTTCTAGAGGAGCAGAAGAGTCACATGGAATCTACCAGTGGAATGAAGACGACTCGTGGAGGTGATTGACAACTGGATGGGATTGAGGTCGTAATTGAAACAGAGAAGGTGAGCTCGACTATCACAGAGAAGATGAAGAGTCTCAACTTCCAGAGAGGCTGAGGAATCTCAACATAACACCCAGTGATACTGGACATGCAGGGCGAACCACCAGAGAAGCTGAAGAGTCACGATGATGATCAGATAGAGCACTCGAGAGGTGGAGGATAACGACGGAGAGTATGCATACAGAGGCATGGCGAACATTGCATGCACAAGGTGCATAGAAGCTATAAATACACGGTACAGAGAAGAGATAGGGTTGCTGTTGTTATTCGAGTGATGATAGTTGTTGATGAGGAAAGTGATTCATGTGTGAAGAAGGAAGATAGTGCAGCAACCGAATTGAACTGAAGAGGAACTGTACAGTGAATCGACATGGCACACAAAGGATAAAACACAGAAGAACAGACAGCTCAAGTGAGAAGTGCAAAAAGGCAGTGTGGTAGAAAGAGCAACGAGATGCCTCAGAATAGTGATAAGTCGGGTAAGCCATTGTTGAACATTATATCACTGTAATAAGTTTCAGAAGCAAAGATTTATATTTCAGGGTGGTTGGGAGGTGGTAGGGAGGACTGTTGTCCTTAGAGGTTCAAGTGGGTGCTTGAACACAGGGAGTTGGTGCTTCCTTCTAGTTGGTGCTAGAGAAACCAGGGAGTCGGTGCTTCCTTCTAGTTGGTGCTAGAGAAAACAGAGAGTTGGTGCTCTCTGCAAGTTGTAGCTTGTAAAGCTTAGGTTGTAGCCTCATTATGAGTTGGTGCTCATATGTATGATACTATAAATAATGTAATCATTACTTATCATATAAAAGAAAAGAGGTTTTCACCCTGTATGGGTTTCCTCGGAAAATATCTGTCTCTGTGTTTCTCATATATGTGACTGATGCTTAATGTGCCTATGTTTATTTCTCTGTATTATTGTGATCATCATTCAGTGTTTCTGCAAAGAATTTTAAAAAGAAGCATAATTGTTTAAGCTCGGTAACAACTGATTCACCCCCCCTCTCAATTGTGCATCAATTGGTATCGGAGTGAACCCTTTTATCTAAGGGTAGATCCTAGAGCTTAAACATGTCAAGCCATGAAGGAAACTCAACCAATAAGGCCCCTCTGTTCAATGGAACAAACTTTACCTTCTGGAAAGTTAGGATGAGAACCTACATAATGGCTTTAGGTGCAGATGTCTGGGATGTGGTAGAGACTGGTTATGTAAAGCCAATTGTACTAGCTAATAAGGATGACAAACTAGAATTTAGCTTCAACGCTAAGGCTATGAATGTTATCTTGAGTGGGCTTACAGAAGTAGAATTCGTAAAAGTTATGCATCTAGGAACTGCCAAAGAAATGTGGGACAAACTCATTAACAGTCATGAAGGTAATGAGAAGGTAAAGGATGCAAAGCTTCAGACCTACAGAATACAGTTTGAACAGTTGAAGATGAAGGAAGATGAAACTATTAGAAAATACTTTCTGAGAATAGAATAATTGGTAAATGCAATGAAGGCACTTGGTGAAACAATTGGAGAACCTTCTTTAGTTCAGAAAATCTTGAGATCTCTCCCAGATAGGTTCAA
>JZKD02S0657903.1:173011-185545 GCA_000966675.3 Picea glauca
CTCAATTCCCCATACCCAAGAAATTATTTTCTTTATATATAAAACATATAGACATTCATGCATAACTAAGATAGTCATTAAAACATATGAAAATATAAAAATTGAAGCATATGAACATATAAATATCGATAAACATCCAAATACAAGTCATGAATTGATACATCTAATTTTTCTTTGATTTATGTTTTTTTACATTCATAAAATTGACAATTAGGGTATCATAATCATCAAAGGACATTGTATTTTGTGTGCCCTATCCTTCTATTGTTTGTTTGCACTCGTGTACCATACTTCTGGTACATCGTTGAGAAGGGCGTAAAGGCATATGTTCAGGGTCATGAACTACAACAATGAAAATGATTATATCGATATGTTGAAATATAATTGAAATAACTAATTCATTATTTTGATTAACATTACACTATTTCTCTTTACTTGTCTTTGTAGCTGCGACAATTGGTGCATTAATTTATTGTCCACTTGGTTGCTCTCGCATTTCACTCTCCCGAGCTACATGCTCTTTAATTTTGAGAAGATAATATATAAGTATAAGTCAGAAAATAAATATCTACAATCATAGTAAATATTTCTAATTTTGAAGCGTACATACCGGAATGGGTACTCTGCTCTACACTATCACTGGACATGTGCGCCCTTGTATGACGTGGTGTTTTTTTAATACCGTTGGATTCACTACTGCGGTATCACTGTTTCTTGAAAACAAACATAAATACTTAGTTAAGGGTGATATAATAAAATATGAATAGACTTTATAAGCATGCTACTGTGGTTTCCTTATTCATTCGATTTACCTGCATGGCTGGGGAGATAGGAGTCTGGCCCGAGATATTTCTATATTCAATCACACTATTAAAACCATGCTTGTAACCAAGCTTTAGGTCCTCCTCGGTGGAAACAATGTCGAACATATTTAACCGCAATGCATAACACCATTAAAAATACCAATAACAAAAACATATATTTGTTCGTTACTATTAAATAAATATTAACCACAGTTAATCATTTAAATCTTATTATTAGGGATTTTAGTTTTCGTAGCCACCCTGGCCTAGTTTATGCTGGCCATGTTTTTCCACTCTGGCCTTGGTTTCTTTGGAGGTGTCTGGTAGCCTACATATGGAATTTTTGAAAAACATTAGATATTGAAATTGTTACTTAAAACAAGAAAGAAAAACATAAATGATCATATTTCACTGATAATATGACATGTGTTGTACCTTGCTTGACTAGCTCGTGGATGTCTTCCTTTTTTTTTAAACAAGTTCTCCTTTGCATCCTCTATTAGTGACTTCCACTCTTTCTCGGGAACCATGGGAGGGCACTCATGCTTGAGGTCTATTTGCAATTTCTCCCTATACTGGGCCCTGGTATATTTTAAATTCTCGCCGGCTAACTTTGTAACCACTTTCTTATTGAAAGTGTTGTTGAACAAGTTTACCATGTGGTCTATTAAATCATCTTTATTTTTTCTATCTTGGCCATTCCACCATGTGTGAATGGTGGGGCCAAACAAATTCAATGCTTTGTCATTTAAGTTTCTATAGAAAACATTGTTTCCTACAGAAACGTGTTATCCATTAATTTATAATAATCTCAACAAATGTCCATTTCAATTTCATGAAAAAAATGAATCAATTAATTAACAATTACCTGCAATCTTCTGAATATTGATCGAAACACATGCGTCATCCACCATAAAGGTGACATCTAGTGATCTAGTGCTTTTACTTCATTCTACTCCATGCATAATAGTATCCTTTCCATCTACAATATGTTCCTCTCCAGAGTTCCCAGGCTCCGGCTCATCATGCTCCGGCGTGTCATGTCGGTCAAAATCATTTCTCTCATCAATGGATTCGAGGGGAACCTTAGGAGGTTCAAATCCTTACTTGCACTTTGCTATGTCGACCTTTCTTTTGCATTGGACCATCACTGCTACCTATAGAAGTTGCAAGATCGATAGGTTCCCCACGCACGGGGTTTAAAAACTCCTACAAACAGAAAAAATTACGTTATCAGATCATATACAAAATATAAAATAAAAAAACGGATATGAAATTGTCATAGCTGATAAAAATATGCGAAGATTCCACTTATCCCAAAATTAGTTATTGTATTTTGTAGCTCTACAATTCATGCCCTGTCCTCTTGTGTTAGGGGTCTTTTGCTAAGCAAACCTAGATATTCTATGTTAGCCTTCTTCAAGGCCTTCGTTATAGTTGTCATTGGGTCATTCGAAAAAAATATTTCATCCTCATCAATATCCTCAGTGGGAGCCTTCCCATGTTGACCATGCCACAATACATTGATGAGTAAAATTAATGAGATGAAATTTAACATTTGAGAAATTTAGTTGTTGTAGTCATAAGTTGTTACTGTATTTAACATTTACCTGGTGAGGCACAACGAGTGCCTTTCCACGGTCACCCTGGACAGATGTAGCAGGTGATTTTAGGACACGGTCACCCTGGAAAGATGTTGACACAATAAATCAATCAACAAAATTAATGAAATTCACCTGTAACATTAAAAAAATGAAATATTGCAGTAATATTAGAAAAACAACAACAAAATTTCAAAAATTTAGTTGTTGTAGTCATAAGTTGTTACTGTATTTAACATTTACCTGGTGAGGCACAGTGGGTGCCTTTCCACGGTCACCCTGGACAGATGTAGTGGGTGATTTCCAGACACGGTCACCCTGGACAGAATATGACACAATAAATCAATCAACAAAAGTTATGAAATTCACCTATAACATTAAAAAAATGAAATATTGGAGTAATATCAGAAAAAAAATAATGAAATTTCAAAAATTTATTTGTTGTAGTCATAAGTTGTTATTGTATTTAACATTTACCTAGTGAGGTGAGAGAGTCGATGTCTGCAACTAGTTTTAGCGTTTAGGGTTTTTTAGCCGCACTATGCTGCATTGCCACAACTCTCGCCCCGCTGGGGCTCATGTATCGGAAGGAAGGAGGGCCAAACGATGCCTCTTACAGCCAGGCCACTGCGAATGGAAGCTCTGGAGAAGGTATAAAATGACCGACCTTTGAGCCCCCACCAGATCTACGCTAATTCTGGCGGAAGGAACCTTCAAGGATCGGGAGATGGATATTGATCCATAGAACGTGACTATCCCAGCTACAACATCAACTCCTTGGATTCCAGGCAAATGCATCCCACAAACACCACAGGCCTCTAAATACATCATTAGCTCACCACGCATAGAATAACAAAAGAAATATATGAGAGACTACGCCCTAGTAGGAAAATTCCTAGGGCTTTGGCCTTTAGAGTGTGATCTGATCAAATGGATACAATATTGGTGGAAGCCAAAAGGACACTATGAACTATAACTGGGTTCCAAGGGTTTCTTCACAATCATATTGCACAACCTCGAGGATCGCAATCACATATTTGATGGAGGGCATTATTTCTATAACTCAACAGGACTCTTCTTAAGATTCTTGACCGAGAAGTTTAGCCCTGAAAAGGAAGATTTTGCCCATGCACCTATATGGATTAGACTGTACTCTCTCCCCCAGGAGTTCTAGCTGGAAGAGGTCTTGGTCGGCATAGGTAATACCATCGGAATATATGTTAAGTCTTCAGAAGCCACCAAGCAGAGGCATTATACCTCTTATGTGTGCATCTGCGTGTACCTGAACATAGCCAAGCCACTACCAAGATCCATAATTCTTGAATATCATGACGAGGATTGGACCCAAACCATCGACTATGAACACATTCCGTTCAGATGCAGGAAATGCCACAGACATGGTCATCTCTTCAGAGAGTGCCCCCTCAATGCTGCTCACAAAGAAGGGAACCCAGAAAGTGGCAAAGACAAGGATGACTTTGCTCAACCAACAGGAAAAAGAAGACAAGGAGGATGAAAGCAGCCAGCCCAAGTAAGTAAGGATCCCTCCACTAGTAATAAATATGCAATACTACAAGATCAACCAGAGAATCCCTCAACCCTCATAAATCCCAATGAACCCCATGCGGATAATCCTCCCCAACCTATGAGCCAAGAGGAAGAATGACTATCATAGGGGAAGGAATCAGATCACCCCTCCCTAGACACTGTTGTGAACCAACAAGACTTTCTGGAGACAGAGGATGGTGACGCTGAAATGGAGCTAGAAGAGCAAGAACTAGTCGGGGTGGATCTGGAGCACCTCGAACACGCCTACAGGCATCAGAAACTGTACACCATACCTAGGGATAAACTACATAAGGTGCATAAGGTATTTCTTAACTCCTCCGCTGGTTCCACAGCTCAATCCAGTAAGGGGTTGGGAATACAGGGCAGTCAATCAAAGAATCAGAGCAAAACTCAAAAAGATGAAAAGAAAAGAGGTAGGAAGTCTACCAACAATCTTATACAAGAAATAAGCCACTTCATGGTAAACTCAGGGCAAATCCACCTTATCTCAGACAACTTTCCTCCTCTCCCAACCCCCCCATCATCATGAATATTATCTCATGGAATATTAGAGGCCTCAATGGATGTAGCAAGCAAAAAATGCTACAAGATATGATCTTTGCGGAAAAACTAGACATAGTCTTATTACAGGAAACAAAGTGTACAACCGAAGACATTGACAGGCTACTTCCCTACTGTTGGAAGCAAGGGGAAGCAACTTCCACTGCAGCCATAGGAATAGCTGGAGGACTGATCATCCTCTGGAACACCAACTCATTGCTGCTGGAAAATTTTGTCACTACCAAGTGGTCCATCACTGTAGATTATAGGCTTATTGGTTCTAACAAGCCGGGACACATGACCAATGTCTACGGCCTGGCCAACCCAAGGGATAAGCAAGCCTTTCTCAGGAACTTGGAATACCTATCCAATATAACTAGGAATAGCAGATGGATTGTTGGTGGAGATTATAATCTCATACGCAGTCTGGAGGAAAAAAAAGGGGGATCAAGATGCCTGGATTAGGATTCCAGTGACTTCAACAGCCTCATAGACAACCTCAACCTTATCGACCTGGAATCCATCAATGGCAATTATACTTGGACAAACAGAAGAACCGGATCACACCAAATCGCCTGCAAACTAGATCGATTCCTCATCTCTGACTCCCTTATGCTGGAATGAATAGCTCTGGAAGATAGTATTCTGAATATCCCTGGCTCGGATCACAGGCCTATCCAGCTATGGTTGGATGTGCCAGCCACCCCAGGGAAGAAACCCTTCAGGTTTGAACAGTTTTGGCTCAACCACCCATATTTCCAAGCAAAGATCTAGGATTGGTGGAGGGAGGCAGAGGTCCCTCGCAGCTCCAAGATGTACAGATTTCAACAAAAGTTAAAGAACCTCAAAAAAATTCTCAAACTCTAGAATAAGAAAACCTTTGGCAATATCTTCGACTCCCAAAAGCAGTTTTCATAACAAATGGGAGAGATTCAAAATCAGATCTGGATGCAAGGGTTAACGAATGAGCTTAAAGATCAGGAAGCAAAAGTAAATCAACAGCTGGAGGCCAGAAAAGGACAAGAAGAGATTCTTTGGAAACAGAAATCATGCATCCAATGGCTCAAGGAGGGAGACCGAAACACCAAATTCTTTCATAGAATTTTCATCCACAGACGTCATACTAATAGAATTATGCACTTAACCTCCACCAATGGGGAGCCCATTTATTCCCACGAAGACCTGGAGACAACACTGATCGAATATTACAAAGATCTCCTCACGGAACCATTCTCGGACAGATCTGAGGCCATAACTAAGGTCACGCAGCATGTGCCGTCCCTTGTCACCCCGGAGCAAAACTCAGCCCTGCTCCGGCCTATTACAATTGAGGAGGTGGATCAAGCGCTTTAGGACACCCCCAAATGCAAGGCACCTGGACCCGATGGCTTCACTAGCGATTTTTTCCACCATTGCTGGCCGTTGATCAGGGTAGAGGTATGGGAAATTATTGAAGACTCTCGATCCACAGGACAAGTCCTTCAGGCTCTCAACGCGACTTTCCTCACCCTCATCCCCAAAGAGGGGCAGGCTCACCATCCTAAGCAGTTCAGACCCATATCCCTTTGCAATGTCATCTATAAACTTCTAACAAAAGTGATTGCTCGAAGACTCAAGCCCATCCTACCAACAATCATATCTCCGGAGCAATCGGGCTATGTTGAAGGCAGACAAATCCTGGACAACGTCATCCTAGCTCATGAAGTGATACACTCTTTGCAGAATACCAAAATTCCAGGTATGCTACTTAAACTAGACCTTTCTAAAGCCTTCGATAAGATAAGTTGGGACTACATGCGGGAAATGCTCCTTGCCTTTGGCTTTGATAATCTCTGGGTGACTTGGATTCTGAATCTAACCTCCTCGACATTTTTCTCCATTCTCATCAATGGTGTTCCCTCTCGACCCTTCTCCCCCTCTAGAGGAATTAGACAGGGAGACCCTCTCTCCCCTTTCCTCTTCATCATTATGGTCGAAGGACTTAGCCGCTCCATTCACGCAACAGTTGCAAAGAACCTACTGACAGGCCTCCCTTTGCATGGCATCTCTCCCCCTATCTCGCATAGCCAATTCGTGGACGAAACGCTTTTGATGGGTACCCCAACTGCCTACGAAGCAAACTCCCTCCTCTCAATTCTCCAAACCTTCTCTGAAGCCTCAGGTTTGGACTGTAACAAATATAAATCCCAAATCTTTTTCTTCAATACGACTCCTCCGATTCAGCGCCATGTCTCCGATATCTTAGGATTTAATAGAAGCTCCCTTCCGTCCAAATACCTTGGCATCCCCCTAATTGATAATGCCCTCAGGAACTCCTCTTGGGAACATCTCTTGTCCTCTTTTACCAAGAGGCTTTCTTCCTGGACTCTCAGAGTTCTAAACCTTCCTATTTGTCTCATTCTCCTCCGAGCTGTTCTTCAAGCCCTTCCCATCTACACCTTCTCGGCGCTTGCTTCTCCAAAGTTTGTCCTCACAACCATTAAAATCTTACAAGGGAATTTCATCTGGCAAGGCCTCAATACAAGGAAGAAAATATCATTGATCAGCTGGGACAAACTTTTCCAACCCAAAGCATAAGGAGGCCTTGGATTACGAGACCCCTTTATCATGAACAAAATCCCAAGTGCCAAAATATGGTGGCGATGGCTAAAAAATCCCAAGGATCTCTGGGCAAGACTTTGGAGGAAGAAATATGTACCAGATGTGGTGGAAAGGAACTTAATACGATGGAATGGGGACAACCCAGGATCCCTAATCTGGGCAGCGGCTAAGCAGAATAGACAGCTAGTTACTCAGCATGCTTTCTGGGAAATTAGAGATGGGAAAATAACCCTTTTCTGGAAATATTCCTGGCATCAATGGCCAATTTTGGACCACGAGGATTGGGTTGGGCATATCAGTACCCAAGCTACACTTGTGAGCCTGACAAAAGTAGTTGATTACTGGCAGGACAATCCCCCAGAAGACACCTAGCGGTGTTGGCACCTTAACAAGGAACGCATGAATCTGGAAGCGCACGTGGATATGGGACCCTGGCGGGATGAAATGTCCAAAAGAAAAATCCCCAAGCTCACGGGAGAGGATATCCTTTTATGGGGATACTTTCCATGGGGCACCTATAGCATACAAGAATCCTATCAAGTCAAAACTCAATCAGACCCTCCACCTGCAAGGAAAGTATGGAGCAAAATCTGGAATCTTAAACACTGGCCTAAAATTACACTCTTCCTTTGGCTTGTCTCCCACTCGAGCATCTAACTTGGGATAACCTCTCAAAAAGAGGTTTTATTGGGCCTTCTATTTGTATGCTATGTGGAGAGGCAGACGAAACCATGAATGATATCCTCAATTCCTCCCCTTACACTACTCAAATATGGGATCAAGCTACGCTTATCATGCGTACCTCGGACCGTGAAAGAGATAGTATCATTGATACAATTACGAACTGGAGGGACCAAGTTTTCCAATCTCCCCTCCTTAATAATATATGGAAATTACTTCCAGGTTTCATTCTTTGGCAGGTATGGAAGGAAAGAAATAGGAGTCTTTTCAGAAATATCTCCCTCCCGTGGCAACACTGCTAGAACCAATGTCGCCTCAATATTATGGAAACTCTCAACCTTCAGCTATGGACTGAAAAAGACTAGCCCAACAACCCCTCAGAACTCCTGATCCTTCAGTACGGGAAACCTTTCCCATCTCATCACCCTCTTTCCCCCTCTTCTCCTCCCCCCCTTCCTAGCAGCCCCTCCTTTTGGTCCACCCCCCAGTCAACTTTACCAATCTCAACTTTGACGGAGCCTCTAAAGGCAATCCAGGAGAAGCGGGCTACGAAGTAGTTTTTCGCAACCACCATGGACACATCATTCTCATAAACGCAGGCTCCCTTGGTCATACCACAAACAATGCAGTGGAACTTTGGGGGCTCATTAGAGGACTGCAATTAGCCATTGAACACAATTTCACCAAGATTATTGTAGAGGGGGATTCTCAAATCATCATCAATCTCTTTTGCAGAATTTTAAATGGAGCGGACGCGGAAAGAATATCACCCAGTTGGAGACTCTCACATGGGCTAAAGACTATCATGGATTTGCTGCAACCCAATCAGGCCATTATACCAACTCATATAAGGAGAAAGGCGAATCAAGTTGCGGATGAACTGGCTAATCTGGGGACCAACTGGGATGGACCGGAACTCCTTTGCAAAATGTCCCTCAATCCTGATCACACCATTCTCCAACAATGTATCAGTAAAGCTGTGACAGTGGAAACACCCCTGGATGGGGTGTTAGTGCAAGCCAAATGGCACAAGGAGGGAGTACGGATAGGCCAACGAGGCAGGGATCCATGTGATGCACTCATGCCAATGCTCGCCACCCCGACCCTACATTAAATCGACCTTACGTCGTTGCAACAACTTTAATTTTGTTGCACCCATCCCCTTTATGAACCTCTCTATGGCTCTTCCATCTATATTTGCTTCTCATCCTCGCTCGCGAACCGACTCTCACATCCCTCCACTTCCCTGTCCTAGTTTAGACTGGACTTTCATGGTGCTCACAGCCCATGCCCATCTCCAGGCTCTCTGCATTTTCTTGGAGCACTTAGTCTTTTTCTTCTCTCAAACGATGAAACTTATGCCGCGTCAAAGAAGACGGTCGTGAAGAGGCTCTCCATGGAATCCTTCTCGACCCTGACCCTCTGTCTCTCCCCCTGGTTCGCCTTCCATGATCTCCTCGCCACCTCTGCAATCCGAGATAGCACCTCTTGCCTCCTCCACCTCGCCTATCTCTCGATTTGAATTCTTAGCCATTATCAACAACTTGTCGAGCTCCTCTTCACGATACCTTGTTGTCCCACCAAATTCCATAACCTTCGAGCCTCCCCATGCACCAGTAGCTGGATCCTCAAGGCCTCCCATGGGGGTGCCACCTCCTATTCGAAGGGCCCGAAACAACGCAAACCCATCTTCTGAATCCATCCTTGAATCACAGCTAAAAGAAAGCTTTACCATTCTCTATGGTTTGGTCTTCGAGCTCCGTCAGGAGGTGGAGGACCTCCAATTCCGAGTGCAGATCACGGATGGAAAGATCTTGACCCTCCTTCAAATTCTCTCCTCCTTCCAAGATGATTTGCCCTCCAACCCAGTAGGTGCGGCTTCAGCAGAGGAACCCCATGCAGAGACCAGCTAAGGAAATGATCAGACGTAGTGTTCCACAGAGATTGTTGTGGAGCAGTTCAAGCATGAGGACACGGATGTGGAGAAGGCTACAGGATAGCATGTGCTACAGGAAACCTTACCAGTCACCAACAAGGATGCGAGAAACGTGGACGCTGACATGCAGTTGGAAAGCACAGGGACACTCGTTGAATAGGAGCCTTGGTACGAGGCCGTTCTTGCCACCTGGCCAGGTTATTTTCCAAGTGTGTGATCCCACAGGGGTTCTTTACTTTTTAGTAGTCTCTTCTTTTAGTTACTTTCCAGTCAGCTTAGTTATGTTATATAAGACTGTTAGACTATCAATGCTAGACTTACCCGGCTGGCTGAACTGGTTTCCCCTCTATTGGGGTAGTTTAGTAATTACAGTACGGTTACTATCATGTTTTTTTACCTTTGGTCTGGTTTTTTGAAGGCCCTTTATATATATAACCTCTTACTTACAAAAAAAAAACATTTACCTGGTGAGACACAGTGGGCGCCTTTCCACAGTCACCCTGGACAGATGTAGCGTGTGATTTTATGCCATGGTCACCCTGGACAGATGTTGACACAATAAATCAATCAATAAAAGTTATGAAATTCACTTGTAACATTAAAAAAAAAAAATATTGCAGTAGTATCAGAAAAAAAAATAATGAAATTTCTGAAATTTAGTTGTTGTAGTCATAAGTTTTTACTGTATTTAACATTTACCTGCTGAGGCACAGTGGGTGCCTTTCCACGGTCACCCTGGATAGATGTAGCCTATGATATCTCACGGTCACCCTGGATAGATGTTGACACAATAAATTAATCAACAAGGGTTATGAAAGTAATTGTAAAAAATTTATGCAGTAAAAAATTGAAATATTGCAGCGATAAATTGTAAGAATGATTGATCAAAGGTTGAGTTTAATGGTATGTAAGATATTTACCCCCATAGTCGCACCCCTTCCATCTGTTCGATTTAAGTTGTAATCAATCAACAACCCTTCACCTAAAACTATTGTTTTTGTTGCACATACAAATATACAATTTCCTTCGCGTCCCTCAAATATGCAATTTGGTTTCTTAGTTGTTGCCATTGGTCATGTACTATTTATAAAGACCGCAATGTTTCCAATATCTTTTGGCCTTCCATCAATATACATAGTTGCCCCTTTATTTTGATTGTTATCTACTAGTTGTATATAATTTGCGGCAACTCCGTATCTCTACATACTTTGCGTATATCGGACGAACATCAACCAGTGATTGTATTTTTATAATGGTCCGACATACTCCATCAATTCAATTATAGTGCCATAGCCGACCTTTATGCCATCCATGTAAAATAACCCTAATCCATGTAAGGACGAAGGAGCATTGCGATACATCCTCCCACCAATGAAGAAATCATGGTCCACTTTAGGTAGCTCCTTAGGTGCCCATCATTGCACTAGATGTTTATACCTCAAGGGAAACTCAATGTCATCTATGCTCTCAACATCATAATTACACGACCCTCTGTTGGCAATAAAAATTTGCACACGTATACAAAATATTTTCCTTACCTTTTCCAACCTAGTTGATATAGAACCGGTATATCTAGTACAACACGTCTCACTTTCAACCTCCCTTAGTATATCTTGATCATCACTCGAGGAATATAGATCCGACAGATACCTATTTGGTGGTACCTTTACTCGTTAAAACAAGAAGATACATTATTGTGCCAATATACGTTTTTGGTACCAACACAGTTGCATATAGTTGCAATATAGTTGCATATAGTTGCATTGTTGCATATAGTTGCATAAGTTGCATATAGTTGCATAAATTTCAGTGTTGCATAAAGTTGCATATAGTTTCATATTGTCACTAAAAAACATGATAAGTTGCATTGTTGCATATAGTTGGTAGTTGTAGTTAGTTGCATATAGTTGTATACAAAATTGTTACAATATAGTTGCATATAGTTGCATAAGTTGCATTGTTGCATAAAGTTGCATAAAGTTGCATTGTTCCATATAGTTGGATAAGTTGCATATTTTCATATAGTTGCATATAGTTGCATTGTTGCATATAGTTGCATAAGTTGCAATATAGTTGCATAAAGTTGCATTTAGTTGCATATAATTGCATTTTTGCATAAAGTTGCATTTAGTTGCATATAGTTGCATTTTTGCATAAAGTTTCTTATAGTTCCATATAGTTGCATAGAAAATTGTCATATAGTTTCATATAGTTTCATAAGTCGCATATAGTTGCATAGTTTCATAAGTTGCATTGTTGCATAAGTTGCATTGTTGCATAAGTTCCATAAAGTTGCATAAGTTGCATGTTGCTTAGTTGCATATAGTTGCATATTTGCATATAGTTGCATACAAAATTGTTGCAATATAGTTGCATATAGTTGCATAAGTTGCATTGTTGCATTGTTGCATAAAGTTTCATATAGTTGCATATAAGTTGCATAAAGTTGCATATATTTGCATATCCCCCGACACTCAATGGAAAATTGGATTTGAGACCTATCAAAGAGTTTGAGTGGGGATCGATAGTTTGGAAATCCATGATCCTGGAATTTCACATATTTGGAAAGCGCCTTTAGTGGTTGGTGGGGAATGGATGTTAAGAACCAAACATCAATATAGCATAGAAAAACCTCAGGAAAAGTACTCAACGCCTTGAAAAAGAGATAATTTCAGATAATAAGCCTCCTCGAGGGGGCAACCTCCTTCTACCCCACTTAAATGTTCAAGTACAAGATGATTCAAAATGAAAATGTCTCCTTGGTATATATAGGAGACTAGGAGGTATAATTACAACTAATGGC
>JZKD02S0657903.1:246540-258001 GCA_000966675.3 Picea glauca
CCCCTGAGAGGGGTGTGTGGTTCCTATATGAGACAGATATGGAACACATAGATGGCCTCCTCCTTATAGAGAGTTGACAATAACTCTAGATGATTCTCTTGTGTAACATAGTGAGAAAGGATATCTGTAGAGTTGGACGTGCATGTGGTTGAGCACAAGGTGAACTTGTGAAATCCCAAAGTGTAGGGTGCATCATCATGAGACATAAATGGAGATGATGTATTAGCCTCCTCTTAGTACAGAGTTGATGACAAACTCCATATGACTCTCCTGTGTAATGTAGTGGGAAACAAGATTTGTTGAGTTGACATGCCTGTGGATGAGCACAGGTGAACATGATCCTAGTGGTTGGGCACTAGTGAAGAAGTGCTTCATCTATGTAATGCAATGAGCCAAAGATATGGGCATCTCTATGGATGTGCCCCTAGTGGCTGAGAACTAGTGGGTGTATGAGATCCCTTTGTTGGAGTTACTTCACACACACCTAGGATTTATTTTTCTTAAGGTTTTTCCTTGTTTATTAGTCATAATTAATCATTATCCAGTATCCTATATTTTAGGGGAGAATATTCTACCTGAAGAATATTCTCTTTTAGTTGACACTTCAGTTTGACTAGTTGAGTTGAGTTTAGATGTTGCATTGGTTTTGTCGCCATGCACCATTGGGATCATCACCAAATAATGTGAAATTTCCTTGGGATCATCACCATATTGGTGCATTACCCTTGATTTCCTGAGTTAACTCCTCACTACTCTCTGCTCAGTCAGTTAACTGAAGACTAGTTGACTAGTTAACTCAACTAGGTGGCAGTTCACTCTTGTAACTGCCTGGGAGACTAGATTAGGTGGCAATTTACTCCTGTAACTGTTGTTGTGTGTCTAGATCACTCTAGACCACAAATGTGGCTCATTAGTTACATATGTATCCTATATCTATTGTAAATTATTCACTCTTTGAGTGTGGAATACGATTAATGATAATTCTTTCATTCTTTCTCTCCTTCTTATTTCTCCGATTCCCTCTGAAAATGTGTCTATCATTGTTTATCTAGATCTATTTTTTTCAGGTTCAACACATTTACATGGTATCAGAGCCGACGGACTGCTAAGCAAAAGCTACACCAAATTATTTTTGCAAGTATTGAAGATTGAAGAACGCAAAAAATATGGAATTTATGTTTTACTCACCGATAATACTTCTCACGCCTCATAAATATTTGGAGTGGAAGCCAAAGATTCTAATTTTTCTTAGAAATAAAGGCTTATACCAAATAACCATGGCAACGGAAGTAGAGCCTAATTCCACCAATGAGAAAAATGACTTTCTCAATAGACAAGATATGGCCATACGATTTATCTATTTGTTGATTTCTCTAGAAATTCTCCACCAAGTATGTGATGTCACACAAGAATTCACTCCAAATGAATTATGGAGAAAATTGGAGGTTTTATTTGGGAATAAGGAAGAATGCAAAATTTTGACAAGATAGAGAATGTAAAAAAGCCACTGGAAGATAAATCATCTCAGTTTGAAGAGTCTTCTACACAAGTATTTGTAGAATTTTGTATTCCAATAATTGAAGATGATGTCTACTCCATTTAAGATTTGTTTTTTGAAATTCACGTGGATGATATATAGCATGCATCTCAGGATTCACATGCAGACACTTTTCCATGCACAATGCATGCATCTCAGGAGACAAAAAAAGAGTCGTGCACATCAGACTCCATTATGATATTTTATGAGCCAAATTTGCACAAACAAATTGGATATTTGAATTCCTCTCGGGAAAATATCCAATTTTAAAAAACAAATCGTTTGAAATGTTGTCCGGAAAGTGAAGTTATGATCTTTTAAAAATCAACATTTTTTCAGAAACGGTCGCACAGTTTTAAAAGTTTCATCCAAAATTTATTTGGATATTCTTCATTACAAGAAGAGAAAGTGGATATGTGTGGAAATATCAATGGTGAATCTACTTCATCAGATCCATGCAGACATCAAAATCTTCATCAAAATATTCAACGAGCACAAACTTGCACAGTTGCAAGTTCTTCTTGGAATGAAGGACAAGGTTGCTTAGCAACTGCTTTTTGTTCCTTCTCGTTTTATTTTTTTATGCATTGTAATTTGAGGGGGGAGGGGGGGGTTCCCATGAGGTTTTCCCTCTTTCCTCTTTTATTTCACTGTATCTTTTTTTATTTGGGTACCTAACATGCCCTCGTTGCCGGGACCCATTCTTTATTTTCACCATAGTGATGTTTAGGGGGGGTGTTGGAGTTACTTCACACACACGCCTAGGATTTATTTTTCCTAATGTTTTTCCTTGTTTATTAGTCATAGTTAGTCATTATCCAGTCTCCTATATTTTAGGGGAGAATATTCTACCTAAAGAATATTCTCTTTCATTTGACACTTCAGTTTGACTAGTTGAGTTGAGTTTAGATGTTGCATTGGTTTTGTCACCATGCAACATTGGGATCATCACAAGATAATGTGCACCTTCCTTGGGATCATCACCAGACTGGTGCATTACCCTTGATTTCCTAATTTAAATCCTCACTACTCTATGTTCAGTCAGTTAACTGAAGACTAGTTGACTAGTTAAGTCAGCTAGGTGGCAATTCACTCTTGTAACTGCTCGAGACACTAGATTAGATGGAAGTTTACTTCTATAACTGTTGGTGTGTGTCCAAATCACTCTAGACCACCACTATGGATCATTAGTTACATATTTATCCTATATCTATTGTAAATTATTCACTCTTTGAGTGTGGAATACGATTAATGAGAATTATTTCATTCTTTCTCTCCTTCTTCTTCTTTCTCCAATTCTCTCTGAAAATGTGTGTATCATTGTTTAGCTAGATCTATTATGTGCAGGTTCAACACATTTACACCCTTTCTATATTGTTTAAGAGTCATACCTTCCTGTAACCCTAATTGTAATGTAAAGGGTACACGTCGGCCCCACCTTAATGTAATTGATAATTACTATAAAAGATAATTAATCTGGTTAATATTAATTATATTATGAGATAGAGAGGTCGGCCCTGTTGTGCCAATAGACACTTTTGTTGACAGGTCAAGTCTAATATAAGTAAAGGTAAATTCCCCATTGAGGAATCAAATCTTTTGTGTGTGTTTGGAAATTTCAACAAGTACATCTACTTAAGAAAAGTGCACACCTCTCTTGGGCAGTAGTCTTCTAGGGTTTGTGAGCACCCTTTTGTGTGCTAGGTTTTCTTGGTGGTGAAGGTATTTCTCTTGAAGAATATAGAAAATGATTGGTTGGGTTTTATTCCCTTGTTGAGAAGGGTTTCCCAGGATACTTCTTGTGTACTTGTGCATAGTGTTTCTTCTTGTGATCTTGGTTGTTGCAACATAATTGGTTATGGTTTAAGTAAAATGCTAAAATGGAATGAACTTCAGGCTTAAGCCTAGATTATTGCAAAATCAACACTATATAAATCCCTTCCTTGCACACAATGTGTCCCAACAATTTTCCTTGAGTTACAATGAATACACATTTATTTGGATTTAAAGAGACACCATAAAATCTACATCTTTCAAAAAAAATTCTCAAATGATGGATATGATCACCCCTAGTTTTGGAATGCATTGTAAATTCATCCTAATAGTCTTCCATAAACTTTCCTATAAACTCGATAAATGTATGATCCATGGCCCTCTAGAATGTGGCTCCAACATTCTTCAAACCAAAGAGAATTCTAGCATATTCTTATGTCTCCCAAGGTGTTATAAATGTTGTCTTTTCTCTGTCTTCCTCAGCCACCAAGACTTGGTTATATCCAGAAAAACCATCCAACATGGACATGCGGGATGATCCAGTGGCTTGTTGGAGAAGGAACTCTATATTAGGTAAAGGAAAGTTATCATTTATGCTTACTTTGTTAAGATCTCTAAAGTCAACACAAATCCGGATTTCCCCAGTATTTTTCTTACAATCACAGGATTTGAAAGCCATTCAGAATGCCTGATGGGATAAATTATTTTGGCCTTCTTCAATTTCTCCAACTAAATCTTTACCAGAGGTTTCAATTTGGGATTCATCATCCTTATTTTTTTCTTTACAGGCTTTGCTTCTTCCCTCAAAGGAATGATGTGTTGGAATATTGTTTTATCATAGGCTTTCAAATCATCACAGGTCCAAGAGAACTCATCAATGTGTTATTTAAAAAATGCAACATATTGGTCATCTTCTTCATTGGTGCAATCAATTCCCAAGTTGACATATTTTGGGAAACTATGAGTTCAATATTGAATTTCTTGCCTCTTGCACTTTTCGAATTGAAACTTCTTCAAGGAGATTCTTAGCATGAACATATTTCGTAAAAAGAGACTCATACTGTGTACAATCTTTAGGGACAACAAACATGTGATCGTCATCATCATCATCATCGTTCAACAAAGAAAATTCCAGTTGTTCATCATTCTCAAACACTTGTAAATATTCAATGTTATCGGGATAGAAGGTCGGAATGCTCTTTCTACTTGGAAAGACGTTTTTCTTTGGATAACGTTTGGGTTTGAAAATGAGGCCGCCAGGGATAATGAATCTACCTTGTGATTCTTTTCCCTTGGAATGAAAGAAATGTTGAAGGAACTGAAAGATTCCATCAATTCGTTAACCCTTTTGAAATATAACTTAAATCTTTCCTTTTTTATTTAAAACCTATAGGTGACATGATTGATCACCAACTCAGAGTCGCCAATCACAATTATATGTTCTATTTTCATTTCTTATCCAAGGATCATGCCATGAATCAAGGCTTCATATTTTGCCTCGTTATTAGCACATGAAAATTCTAGTCTAATAGCATGCAGATGCACAACCTTATTTGGACTCATAAGAACAATTCCAACTCCGCTCCTGGAGTTTGAACAAGCTCCATCAAATGACATCCTCCAATACCCTTCGAACAAACATTATTGATTCTCTGTGTATTGAACTTGCTCTAGGCTTTCATTCTGTTCCATGTCTAGGATATCATAATTTCCAATTTAATCATCTGTATAATCTTCCATTAATTCATTGTCCTTTTTCTTGAAAGAGAAGGGTTTTCTAGGTTCATAGGGCACTTTAATCATTTCTCCTTCTTTGCCTGGAAACATCATACAAGTTTCATCGTTCATTATATATCCCCCGATCATGGATGTCCAATCTCTTCCCAGCACAAATCCATATGATGGAGGAAGGTCTTTCACAATAATATTGAAAACTGTAATGATATGGGGGGTTGTCGTGATCCAAGCATAGAAGTCCTTGATTTCTCCATAAGTTGGCACTTTTCTAGAATCAACTGCATGTATACTTTCAACGATTTCATAATACTTGGTGCAACTCATGCCCAATGCCTCCATGACCGCCAATGGCATGATATTATTTGTCGCGCTAGTGTCAACTAAACAATTATGAAGTGCAACATCATGATTTTCAATTGAAATGTAAAAGGGAATAATTTTACCTCTTAGCTTGGTAGTTGACTGGCTCGAGATTTGTTTTGGACTCGTAACTTCTGCTCTTTCAGATGGATCGTCCAACAATTTAAAAATGTTTTCTCTTTGTTTGGGAATCTTCACCACTTCTGTAAAGGGGAAAGTTATCCTTAATTTACTTAAATTGTCTACGACATTATACGTCATGTGAGTGGAGTTTAACGCCAGGTGTTTCCTTTTACTTCCAATGCTATTCGTCACTTTATCATTTGTTTTTTCCTTATCTTTTTGGTTTTCTTTTTCAGAGTCATTCTTATTCTTGGGTCTATTTACAAATCCTCTTGTCTGGGCGACATTTTCTTGCGAGTTGGTGTCGTTGTTGCCTTCTTCAAATATATACATGGATGTCTCACATCCACCCATATGCACAGTTTCATAAATTTTATCGGGTTAGTAATAATTATCTTGTTCAATTACTTTCTCATCATACAAATCATCCAAAACAACCGCATTAGGAGTAGGCTGCCTGGGAACCCTTGGTCTTTGCGGATTATCTATATTTTCAAACCTCACTCTATTTTCTTGGGGAGGTATCCTTATTTGCTCTGGGACTGACATTCTTGGATTTGCCAAAAAAATGTCTCCCTTTCTCAGTATGGTTATCTCGTTCTGTATTTTCTTAGTAGTTCTATTCATCTGTGTAATTTAAATTCTTTGCTTGATTTCTTGTCTCGCCACAGGGTCAACCTTTACATCAGGTATGGTTCCCTTGAAAAATCATCCTCCCATTGTTTGGTTTTGAGCTGATTGTGGCTTGAATTCTTTGTTCTTTCTTGAACTGGAAGCTCCTTGATTATCAATACTTAATCCTCCCAATTTCCTTTGTACTTTTCCTAGTATAATGTCGGGGTCGACACCTGTTTCAATCATAATTTCTTCCATCTCATTGGATTTAGTCATGTACTCCTCCAAGGTATCCATTTGGGATGTCCTAATAGCATATTTCACATTCGGGGGCATTGCATTCTTATAACAATCGAGAATGACTGGGTCATTCAATATTTTATCTTTTGGAATCTTACTCAAGGTTTTATTGAACCTGAGGTTAAAATCTCATATCCTTTCATTCTTCCTCAAACCAATCTGAGTGAAATCAATGAGAAGGGTATGATAAACAATTGGAGGGGTGAACATAGCCAATAACATAGCTTCAAGGTGATTAAATGAGCGAATTGATCTACTAGGAAATGTCGTATACCATTCATATTCTCTTCCTGATAAGGTTTGCATAAACAACATTACCATAACATCGCCATACTCAACATGGTGAAAATCACAAACATCAAGAAATAAGTGCAGATGCCTCTTTGCATCGATTGTTCTGTCTCCAGAAAATTCCTTTAGGGTGCCCTTAGGAAGAATAGGGAAATCATGTTGCTCACGTAGAATATTCAAAGGATAATCTCGTATTCTTCTTCCATTTTCAAACCTTAAGTTTTCTTGTTTTCTTGTAGCATCTCTTCCACCTCCTTGTCTCTCCTCATGATGCTTGTCTCGGGGGTTGTTCATTTATTTCTACCATATCCAGAGGGATTCCAGGAATATGATTTTAACTTCTAAGAATAAAGAGTTTCTTTCTTTTACTTCTGGTAATGGATCCCTTGTATTCATCCAGCTTCAATCCTGACCTTGTTCTTGTGATCCTCTAGCTGACCGTTGGTTTCTTCAGTCTTGTCTCTCGTCTCTCCTCTGTCTCCGGAGGATTTCTCTTTCTTTTTCTTAGACCAAGATCTTCTAGTACCTTTCCAGCTCTTCTTGGGTCTTGGCTTTTGTTATCACCATATTATATAACTGATGTAAGATGCTTCGTTGGTTGTTCAATCCAATTTCTATGTGGGGATGATTAGCCTGGGGAAAAGTCATATATTTAAAAAAAAATGCTAGACCATGTTCCAAATTTCAGTTCAGTTCCCCAGTATGGTCACCAAAAATGTTGACGCTTGAATCCAATAAGACCAAAATGAAAACATCACGAGGATGTAAATCCTCATGTGTTTTTATAGAGGTGGTACTCCTCTTTAGATTTTCTTGGGAATTCTAGGTATTCAGAATGTGGGACTTGAAAAAATTTCTTCGTGCTAATTCAAAGGAAATATAAATATTGCAAGAAAATGAAAGTAAAATGTTTTGTTTTATTTTAAAATGAATTTCCTGAGAAAGGACTAGGAATCGAGCACATTCACATATTTAAAACAAATAAGAAAAACTTCCTCACATCCATCATAGTTTGACTAAAGATTTTTTATCACATAAAAATAAAAAGAAGATGGCCCGCATGCATAAGAGAACATTAACTGAGTGAACATGGGAAACTCAAATAAATATAATGATAGATCAACCTCAAATACTTTATATTCATAACTCTGGGTTACAAATTACAGTCAATATTGTTCCCAAAATAGCTCTCTTGAAATTTCTAAAAAATATATAGTATGTTACATATTCTTTGAAATTTAAAATGCGTTTGACTTAAATATTGGGATTGGGGCTCCCGAGGACCATAAAAAAAATATGCATAAGAATTCAATCTTGTAGAAGGAAGATGATGGTTGGTAAAAGAACAACAAGACCTGGTAAGAAGAAAAGAGGAGTTATTAGTCTTCGGTTAAACCTTTATAGTGAAAGAGGTGGAATAATTGGATGAAGAACTTCATAGAGAAAAGAAGGATGCAATCAACGTAAACCTACTATGATGGTCTCTCTTATCTTTATTTGCTTGTTGATGTCCTTTTATTATCTTCATTAACAGTTACAGGAACCGTCTGAACTGTATTTCCCCTTGGTGGTTAACTTGTCGATAGATTTCTTAAGCCATTCTTCAATATAACTTTTCATTGGTGCCACGTTGATTTCATGCCATATTTTGATGTTGAACAACTCTCCCTCGAAGTCTTTCAGATCAAGGGAAAAACCATGTAATGCTTCTTCAATGTCCTAATTTTTTATGGAGTAATCCACTAGCTAGTTGTCCATGGCGTCCTCGTCATATTCAAGTATAACATGGAACATTTCAATTGAAAATCCTTTAAAGATCTCAACTTTCTCGTCAAATTGTTTCTTTATTAGGAACAATGATTTGAGGATCAATTCAGGATCTTGGACTTCGTTAGTGCTTTCAGCTAGGTCCACCACCATGAGCTTTTTGAATAGTTCTTCCCTTCTTGATATGGCTTGGTTGTACACTTGAACAATGTTATTCAAGTTTTTTATCTTTTCCTTCCAGCACGTGTTCAACTGTTTGATCTGACTTGGAGCTCAGGGAGATCCTCCTCTCTTTTCCTTAGTTCTGTCATATTGGAAACTTTAATACCAAAGGGTACCACAACATCAAGGTAAAAACCTTCTTCATTCTTTAGGTCGAATTGTAAATACTTGTGAAAGGCATGCACCCTTGAGCCAAAAGAAACCATGTTTTTCGAAATTTCCCAAGCCTCTGTGATCAATGCCATTCTTTTATTGATATTATTCTCCATATATCTCTTGGCTGATGTAAGTAAGCTTGAGGATCCTTTTAATTTAGAAGCGGGTGTGGTGGGTCGAACAATTGCCAAATGGATGGAAAGAAGTGGAAGATGCATTAAGGTCTCTTCTAGTTCCTTGATAATTTCCTTTAACTTTCTATTTTCCACTTCGATACCACCAATGGAGTCTTCCAATGCATCATTGGTTTCTCTATGAATTATAGAAATCTGGGAAGGTCGCATATCTCTTAGGTCAACCTCTGAATGAGATTTTCCTTTCTTATTATTTAAATTAATTTTCTCAATAATCAATTTTTTGGATTCCCTATCCAAGACAACACTCTGAAAACAAATGACTCTTCTTCGTCAAAGGTCTCATTCTCAATGATTTCCAAAGATGGATTCTAGTGGGTCATATTCCTTGATTGGTCCAGTGGGAGAAACATTTTCTCGATTCCCATAATTCTTTGACTGGTCCAGTAGGAGAATATTTTGATATCACTCTCTATGTGCTGGTCTTCTTCCTCTTGCACTACGATTTTCCTCTTTTTTCTTAAAGGAAGCTTGTGCGAGCTTTCAATTTTTCCCATCGGGGCTTCTTGTCTCCTACGCCGCCTGAACTACTGTTGGTCACTTTTCTAGATGGGTGGGCCGCTGGAGCACTGTTCTGAGATGTTGTAGTCTTAGGAGTAACAGTTGGGGATTGGGCACTCTTCTCACTGGGACCCTTGCCTTTCTTCTTATAAAATTCATTAGTATTGGGTATCATTTCCAAGTCATTAGAATTGTGAGTAGGAGCACCCAAGTTATTATATTCTTCTTCACTTAGAACAATATGGATAAATGAATTGCTAAATCCCCGTTCTAGCATATGTTCCACACAAATTCTGCTAGGATCAAACCCTTTTATCCTTTCATCATATTTGAGATTCAGATTGTGGAAGTGGTTGGAAAATTCATCGATTTTGTTCATATTCTTGAGTATAAAATCCCTGATTTTCCAAGGCAAGGGTATGAATTGCTTTTTTCGTTTCTCATGAAAAAAGTGTAGCCATAATTATACTGCCTTGCGACTTTTGTAATAAACATTTTATTAGACACATGGCATGGAAAGAAAGTGGGATTTTCCTTAGAATTCCTTTTTTCGTTTCTCATGAAAAAAGTGTAGCCATAATTATATTGCCTTGCGACTTTTGTAATAAACATTTTATTAGACACATGGCATGGAAAGAAAATCCTGATAACATTATGACTTTCCATTTTCTCCAATGTCCCCTTTTAATCCGTGAATTTACTTTCCTGGTCAGATATTCTAGGGGTGTCATTTCCAAACAACAATCCTTTAAAAACCGAGACAAAATTATAGAAAACTTCATAGAAATGAAAATAAACTTTGTGTCTCCACAATGCTTGGTACCAGAAGGTAACTGGGTCAAGTTCACAGCTCACCTTCTTGCAGATAGACAATTTAGGAAATTGAAAGCAATGTGCTATCGCGAACACCAAATAAGATGCCATACATAATTTCTTATCCTTTTTGTATTGTGACAATTGGGAAGAGATTTCAATGAAAATCGGTTTTCCCCAATCGAAAATGGCTTTCTCTTCGAAAGTAAAATATAAGGTATAAAGAATCATATGGGAAATTTTTGTGGTACTTTCTTAGCCTATCACCCTAGTGAATAGCTAGGCGATTTCCCAAAAGGGGTTTTTGAACAAGTTGACCTACAACCTGGTAATATCTTCAAGGATGGCTGCGAGATTCTCCAAGAATTTGGGCAAGAGGTCCAAGCCATTGTCATGCTTTTTCAGGAAATCCCTACAATCCTCTCCTTTGAAAGTAAGTGTTGGTTGAGGGATTTTCAAAATCTTACAAAAAACTTGAGGTGAAAGAGAGATGGGAGAATGGTCTAGAAGTTGAATAATCCATTGACTTGGTATATATTTATCAACACACCATGCAACCAGTTCCTTACAGTCAAAAACCTTAGGAACACACCCTGTGTTAGCAGTATTACTTGTCTTTGGCATCGGGATATCCAGGTCTGCAGGTTGCACGAGGAGCGCCCAAGCGCGACGCATAGAAGAAGTCCTTTTCGGACTTAAAATCAAGCGAGCGGGCAAAATTATGGTGTCAACGGTCTGGATCCGTCCATATGAGCAGATCAATGGTCGACGGGAAATCGCTGGTGGTAGAGTTGCGTCAAGATTAGGTGCGATGGATAGCGCCTATACTACATGCAGGAAAGATAACAGCTGTCCATCCAAAAGATACGTGGCACGAGATCTAGTAGCGTCAGTGATTCGACATTCGGGAGTTCAAGGGGTGAGGATTCTATGTTGTTCTACATCTCGAAACCCCGAACCTCGAAAGTGTTGAAAGCGCCCAAAGTCGGGCCCGCGGTATCATGAATCAACCTCAGCCGTTCATCCACAGGAGACACCTAACGCGCGATTACGTTCTTCGTCGTTTCACCCC
>JZKD02S0657992.1:3516-15520 GCA_000966675.3 Picea glauca
CCCCTTCACTCATGGACAGCCTCCTTTGGTGACTTTTACCCCCAATCACAAACCTCCACGTCAGTCGTCTGTATACTTTGGTCACCGTCACCTGCCATATCACCCCAAGTGGCCCGTTGTCCATTAATTACTGGGTAATATACCCGTTGTCACGCTGACCGTTTTCCTGTGTCCGACCGACCCATTTTTGAATAAAACTACTGTGCTCCTTTGTATTCGTTATTCATCCATCACGCCAGAAACCTCCTTTTCCTCCATCGCTCCCACATCGTTTTCACCTACAGTCATTCGACCCCACTAACGTATTGTTTGTTGCAGGTACAGTTGCCAAAATGGTGTCTAACACAAAGCAAATGGAAGTGGAAGAGAATCTGTTCATTCCTCCTCCGGTTGACCTGGATAAAATCCCTCTGGTCGACAAAGATCGCTTGATAGCGGATACTATATGCAATTTTGAATTCTCTGATCTGCAGTCATGGCTCCGGGAAGTCTTCCTGGACCAGAGTGACGATATTGGGCTCTGGGAGTCCAATTTTCCCCTATACCTGTTCCCTCAAATTCACCATTTCCTAGAATTTGCACTCAAGTGCCGAGCTCACTACGTCCTCGACCAAAAAGCCATTGTTTCTTCATCTGGGGACGTCCTCTTCTTCATTACCCCAGAGGATATCGACCAAATGATGCAGATAACCCGCCCAGAATCTGCGTCCCCATTCAACCTGGAAATCCTCACTGAGCTTTATCAAAAGATGACTTTCCCGTAGAGAGCTCAGATAGTTGAGCTTTTCCTCCCCACTTCCTCTCCGCTCCCGTCCACCAATCCCCTGTACCCTTCTTCTTTGTTTTCCACCAAAGGAAATCAAATGATTTCCTCCCTGTGTGCCCTGCTTGGGTACTATTCCGATCAATGGGTAGACGAACCCATCCTGGGTTTTCTATCTATCTTCTCAAACGACGAACAGCCGACAACGCAGTTCGACTATAGCACTTTCCTAGCCAATAACATCCATGAACAATTAGTTAATTTCACCACAGAAGGCATGTTCAGGTATTCATCTATTCTGGCTTACACGTTCGTCTATTTCCAAGCAGACAGATTCAATTTCTCCATGCAGAAAATGGACGCCGACGGGAGGCCACATCCAGTCACTACGTGGACGTCTCTTCTGAAATACAATTCTGTCGAATACGACTTCACAGCATTTATTGATCAGTTTTACCACCCTGTGGTAAGTATGTTGAGTGGCATGCCTGAGCCACGGATAAATGATCAAGTCTAGAGAATTCTACACCTCTCGGACAGTGCGAAGACGGGGGACTGGTACTTGTATCAAAATCACTCCGAGATCCGAGTTTATGGGCGTGAGTTGGCACCGTACAAGCTTCCGAGATATATATCGGTAAGAATTTTCACACTAGAATATATTAGACAAATTATGAATTCTGATGATATTCACTTTGTTTCCCTTAAAAACAAGCAACAATTGCAGATTAAAGGGCATATAGGCTCTTTCATCTACAACAGTAGAGGCGCGGGCGATGAAGCAGAAAAAATGTTGAGGGAAATGAAATTTCTGACAAGTTTCACCTGGCAATATGATCCTTGCGGGATCATTTCTGAGATGAGAGTCAAAAATAAGAATGCACCGTATGTGCATGAGCCCAGGCCAGAAATTGAGAGATTTGCTAATTTGACAGAATGGGAGCCTGATACATTGGTGGACGTGGAACCAACTGTTGGGATGGAAAGGCAGGTACCCTCAACAAGCGCACCACCCACTGCCACACCTCAGAATCCCAAGGAAAAGAGGCCCTGGCAAGAATCGTCTTCTCCTGTAACTGAGGTGTCTCCGGAGGAATTTAAGACACATGCCAAAAAGCCAAGGACAGTTCCAACGACAGGCACGACAGTGGAGCAAGAGATCACAACTACCACAGTGGCCACCACAGGGGTCAAGCTCGCCAGTTCACCTCTCGGCTCAAGTCAGCACAAGGAAGTAGCAAAAGCATTGAAATCCATAGACTCTCCCACAGATGCTCCACCAAGAAAGACCGGGCCCAAGTTGGGCAAATATGATTTGATCTAGAAGAAAAATCAGACTCTTACTACCAGCACTTATGCCCAATTCCAGAAGCAGTCGTCCACAGCTCAACATAGGATTCTTTCAACATTTGATACAGAGAAAGGTAGGATGCATATGGCCTTCCTCCAAGAAAAAGTACCATATCCCAAGGTTATATTAGATTATAAAAGGGCCACGTTTGAGTTTCAGGCTAAAGACATGCATCCAGCAGATTAGATGGATCTGCACAAGCAAACTGGCGAGATGGTGTTCCACACTTTGGCCCACGCTACAGCCTCTGCATCAAAATTCCGAGTAGCTTTGAGCAATGCCCAGACCCAACTGAAGCTGGATAAAATTTCGTCCTTCGCAAAGGAAAACAAAATCAAAACATTGGAGGAACTGGTCCTCAAAATTGGTTATGACCTCGCGAATGTCAAAGCAGCTGAAGAGATGATTAAAAAGAAAAATGCTGACATCACGTCTTTGAGAAAACAGCTAAAGCTCCCTCCAACGGAAGACCCACAGGCAAAGGAGATAGCGGAAAAGGAAGGCGAAAAGGATGCGATACTGAAATTACTCATGGAGCAGAATGCTCAGTTAAAAGAGATGGAAGAAGAGATGGAAAGAATGTTGAGAGAGAAAGAGAAAACAAAGACAATGGAAGGCATCCCGCTAAGTGCTATCCCAATTGCAGGATTGAGCACAGCAACAGTGACAGCCTTTCCATCTGCTACAGCAGTGCCAATACCAGAGGGAGCCACACACTTGGCCAAGTCTATGGAGAGAATGAACCTGCAAGAGTCTGAAATAAGCAGGCTTAAGAAAGAAGTAGAGAATCTCCAAGAGCTAAAGACTTCTTTCCAGGCTATTCTGTCCAAAGAGAAACAGATAAATGAGCAAATCAAGAAAGAGTTACAGTAGCTCCAGAAACAAACAATGGCAGGGAAAAATTTGGCAGAGGTGAAAGAGATCGTGTGGACTGATATTTCCAAGTCTATAAATGAAATCTGGCCAATGGTTCAAATTATGTTTGAATAGAACGAGTTGCTCGAGTGGAGCAAGAAGGCAGTTGAAAAGATCAGAACGGAGTTGGGAGACATGCCGACACAAGCTAATGAAATCATAAGATTCATGAATTCCAAAACCAGGGAGGAACTCGAAGAATTGAAGATTGAGGATAGGACAGAGACTATATTGGAGGTGAAAAGAGTTCTGACCAAAAGAGGCCTCATGCTTCAACTTGAGGAGAAAATCCAAGTTATGGATCAAGTAGTGCAGAAGTTTTTCAACAAGATAGATGCTCTGCAAAGGAAGGGCCTTCCTGGAATGAAGGTCATTAATGACAAATTAATGACACTCCCTGATTATAAGAAAAGGTTGGCTGAAGTGTCCAAGGATAATTCTAAATTTGCAGGTATACAGGGAAGCATCACTGGAAAAGCATTCATGGATGCCTTGCAGTTGGATATTAGTATCCAGCACACGATTAAGCACATATTCGTCATCAAGCCCACATTTGCTAAGTACAGGGACATGGACGAAGTGTATCAGAGACTGCTTAAAGTCACAGTGCCAGGTCATATCATATGGGAAGAGCTGTGTGATCTACTAGATTAACTGATGAGCTATTGCATCCAGTCACCTGTCTTGTCAGAAGAGGTTGTGGAGGCACCTCGCCAACGGCCTACCCCTGAAATTCAGCATACTGTTGTACTGAGTCATCAAAACAGTTTTGATTAGTTAAGTTAGTTAGTTTAAAGATAGCTTGAGCACGTCCTGATCAGTTATGACAGGAACGTTTGTATTTTGTATTATAAATACTTCAGTTTTCGAAGTATTGAGGGTTGTTGATTCGCACACCCCATTGCTGTAAAACTGTACCATTTTTGAAGAGATCCACCATTAATAAAGAAGGGGCATTTTACAGGATTCTTGCGTATGTTCACTGGTGATGTGATTTTCTAAGTTAAATGTTTTCTTTCTTTGTATTCATTTTGTTTTCTGAATCTAATATTTATGAATAGCGTTATGTTGCAGGATTTATCTCTGATACCCTGTTTCCAATTCTAAAGATTTAAATGTTTATCTTCTAATGTCTTCAATTAAGAAATTCTTAACTGCTTTTTAATTGAAGTTATTTTCCTCACCTGTTCTTCCCTTCATCATTTTAATTACTAAAAGATCCAGTGAATGTATTACCTCGCCTTGTGAAAATCTTCTTTGGCGTTTCTGGTTATTTCTCAGATTTGATTAAATACAAACCCCATAGCCCAATGGATGTGTAGTTTGTCTCAACCCACTTTAAAAGCCCTTCACAACAAAACCAATAATTCTTTTAACTAGCCTAATACCCAAAATTAAACAAAGCTAAATCACATAGAGAGATCCCTCTCTGAAGCTGGAAGGGCTAGATCCCATCATTAAAAGCGGTTGGTTAAGGTTACCTCTGTGAATTTCTTATTTCCAACCTCTAGGAAATTTACCAAGTGCTAACATAAATGGCAATTCCACTGTCGACAAACTAAAACTGAATACCTCACTTTTCTTCCCCTAAAGAAAGTTTGACTCTGAGAAGGAAGTAATGATTAGAGGTTGGTGAACTCTGTACATATTATTTTCAGAATCTCCCTTTCAAGTTTTTCCCCTTTTTCAATGTTCCTCTATGACTGTTCCTGCAGCAGTACAACCTAATATTGAGCCCGGACTAGCAAATCAAACGCATATCGCGTCAAACCTTTTTGACACAATCCTCAAAACTGCCGCTAACTGGGAAGAACTCGAATGTTCATGGGAATCCATTGAACGAGACATAGCCACTCAGGAACAACTGGAAGGTAGACGGCATCAACGTAGAAATCTCCCCTAGTTTCCTTCGCCTTGAAATAAAAAATAAAAAATATATACATATAAAAACCGAAAAGAATTCTAGCTCCCAAGAAGGTCCACACTCGATCTCATCCAGACCCAGAACCCTCTACGGCGATAGATAATCCCGAACAGTTGCTCAGGTGAAAGACCTTAGTTACCAGTCCATCGAGTCGTACTCCCCTTCATAAGTCTCCTTCCTTTTCCGGAGAACCTGATATCGTTCAAAATCTTGACCTTGATTTTCTTCCTCCGCGAGACCTTGTCAGGACACGGTCTGAATTTTTTTTTTCTAAGCTCGTCTTCGACCCAACTGCGTTGCAACCCTGAACCCCCGAAGTCTTGTCTCCTACGGCCAAGATGCAAATCACCACCTCAGCACCGCCCATCCCTTCATCGACTTCGTCTTCCGCCACTGCCTCTCAAACCACCCAGGTTGTCATCCCACCTCCTCCACTCGTCATGGCGGCTCGATATGCCCCTTTGGTGTTGGCAGCACCATTACATGCCATGCCCCAAGATTATTAGACTAGACTCCCACAGTTCGATGCAACTGGAACTTTAAACTCACAACAACATGTGGATAAAATGAATGACTACTTGGATCTATAAGAAGTCGACGAAGTCGATGTTCAGATGAGACTATTCTCCCAAAGTCTGATAGGGGACGTCAAGAAATGGTTCAAAGCCCTACCCGCTGCATCAATCCCTGACCTTGTCGCGTTCCAAAGGATTTTCCTTGACAGATGGGAGGTAAAGAAAAACCCTCTCCAGATACTGTCAGAATACGAAAATATAAAGAGAAATCAAGGTGAATTTGTCCAAGATTATTGCACGTGTTTTAACAATTTGTATAATGCAATCCCAACTGAAATCAAACCTCCCCAAGGTTTGGCCTTGATTAAATTCCCTGATGGATTCGATGCTGACATGTCTTACCAATTAAGAGAAAGAAATGTCGCCACCCTTGAAGAGATGTAGAAAAGTGTTATTTCAGTTGAAGCCAATCTGTTGGCAAAACGGGCACGTCAACGGACGGAACAGAGAGTCACGATCAAGGAAGAACCTTCCACGTCTAACAACGATTCCAAATTAGATACCGTAGTCAGATCATTGGCGTTATTGTTAGAAAGATAGAGTATTTCAAAAAGGAATCCTCCAAGAGACGACACACCGGCTCCTCAGATTCGGAACCCCAATTTCAGGAGAAACCCTCCTCAAATCAGACAAAGATATCCCAGAGATCAGAGAGACCAGAGAGGTCCTGATCATCCGATCAGGCCTCCCTTGCAAGAAAACTACGCTGACAATGGGGGGGAAGTAAATGAGGATTTGGAGGACACTCATATCAACCTTATGGGCATTCACGATAATGAGGCCATTTTCCTCACTCGAGAAGAAGAGGAAATTTTTCTGCTAAATCAAACAAAGGTAAGTGAGGAAACTGGAGATGAGGCACAACAGGTCCTTGAGAATGCTATTCTAAAGATAGACAGGCAGTATGATATACGCGGGAGGAAGACAGTAGAGGCCCCACCCAAGAAGGCGATCGAAACATAGAGAACAGTCATATCCAAGAAAACCCTTGAACCTTATACCGAAAAGACTCCTGATAAGGTCCCTGAGAAGAGTAAAGATGATGCTCCGGTGAAGAAAAACATCACCATACTGAAAAGACAGGCACAGCCCGAAGTTTCACCTATTAATCTGCCCAGTACTTCTGGACGGAAGGATGTGGTGGATCAACTAGAATCAACGAATCAGACCCGAACTCCCGCACCGTTTAGCCTGGAGGCAGAATTGGCCAAAATCAAAATTCACGTCCCACTGACAGAGTTGATAAGCAGAGGCGGTTATCGTTCACAGGTACTAAAGGCGTTAGCCATTGAACCTGACATGGGCACCAAGGCCTTGACTATCATATCAGTGACCCATTCGGACACTGTGAACCTTGCTGATGATCGCCCAGAACTCCTTTTCGGACCTGAGGTTGACGGTCGAGATGATACCGGTGATGTAGCTCCCTTTTACATCAGTTTGAATATACACGATTTGATATTGCATAATGCCATGTTTGACTCAGGTTCCTCACACAATTTGATGCCTAAAGTAGTAATGGAAAAACTGGGATTGGAGGTTACTAGGCCTTACAAGGATCTGCATTCGTTTGACTCCAGCAAAGTCAAATGTATTGGCCTGATTAAAGACCTCTGCATCACCCTGGTTCATATCCCTTCAAAAAGCATGGTAATGGACGTAGTGGTTGCAGACATCCCACCAAAGTATGGTATGTTGTTGTCCCGATCTTGGGGAGCTAAGTTGAAAGGAACCTTGCAGCTGGATATGTCTTACGCCACCATCCCAGTGTTTGGACAACAAAGGAGGTTATCCAAAGAAACACTTATGAAATATATGGTCAGTAGTCAAGAGAAACCTCATAATTACCCCCTTTACTCTACCCATTCTGATTTGGATTCGTTCATCTTGTACAATGATGGGGATACTGGAGAGCAAGATACTCAGCTGATAGAAGATATAGCTAGTCAAGATGAAGGCCCAGAAAGTGGTGAGGCAGCAAAGATGGAAAATGTAATCACTGAAGATTTCCCTGCTGATTTCTAGAGTATGGATTTCGATGGTGCTGTGAGTAAAGAAGGAGCAGAAGCTGGAGTCTGGTTGCATAATCATTGAAAAAGGTATTCGGAAAATCATTCCTATAAGTTAAATTTCCACTGCACTAACAACGTTGCCGAGTATGAAGCTTTAATGCTCGGCCTAAAGCTGTTGAAAAAAATCGGTGCTAAACAAATAATGGTAAGGGGTGATTCTGAATTAATTATTAAACAAATTAAAGGTGAATATGTTGCTAAACATCCATGCCTTAGAGCCTACCGGAATTCTATTCTTGATGCGTTGAAGTGTTTTAATGAGTTTGACTTGCAGGTAATGCCAAGGGGACAGAATATCCTGGCTGACGGATTAGCTACGTCAGCTGCGTCATGCAAGATTCCCTTTTGCCAAACTTGCTCATACATGGTTGAAGTCAAATGAAGACCAACAGTGCCCGATAATATCAGGTACTGGCAAGTGTTTGGAAATGACGATCAAATAGAGGACTTTCTGCAATGCAAGAACAATTTTGAATGTACAAACATAGATGTAGAAAATGAAAGCGAGAATATAAATAATTCTGAATTTGAAATAGATAGTGTGAATAATGTAAATACGGTAGATACAGTAGATTCAGGAAAGATTGGGGATGACGAAATGGATGCCGATGTTTTACAATTGAAAAGAAACGTGTTGCCTAGAGGGCTTGTCCCTTTAGAAGATCTGTTTGACAATGACGATGTTGCCAGGAAACCAAAAATAGAAGCCCATGGGCAAGAAGTAGAAGACTCCAACATAGGGAATGAAGAGAAACCTAAGATGGTTACACTGTCAAAATATTTACCCCCAGAACAAAAGCTTAAGTACGTTGAGCTATTCAAGGAATATTCAGACGTTTTTGCCTGGAGCTATGAAGATTTGAAAGCCTATGACACCAGCATTATACAACACAGGATTCCCATAAAGGAAGACCAGAAACTGTTTAGGCAGAAACTTAGGAGGATAAACCCCAAGTTGCTTCACTTGATAGAAAAAGAGATTAAGAAAATGTATGATGTCAGGATCATAGTCCCACTCCGTTTCTCTAAGTGGGTTTCCAATTTAGTCCCTACTTGCAAGAAAACTGGGGAAATCTGATTCTGTATAGATTTCTGGAATCTGAACAAAGCATCCTTAAAGGATAACTACCCCTTTCCTAAAATGGATCACCTCCTGCAAAGAGTGGTCGGGTCTAGTCGAATTTCTCTGTTAGATGGTTTCGCAGGCTACAACCAGGTCCTAGTTCACCCAGACGATCAGGAAAAAACCACTTTCACCACTCCCTGGGGCACTTTCATGTATGTGAAGATGCCCTTTGGTCTGATGAATGTTGGAGCAACCTTCCAGAGGGCGATGGACATCGCCTTCATAGAAGAGTCGGGTAAGTTTATCGTCGTTTATCTGGATGATGTGACTGTATTCTCCCAATCTGATGATGAACACCTGCGGCACCTTAGACGAGTTTTTAAAAAATGTAGAAGGTTCGGGATTTCTTTGAGTCCCAAGAAATGCCTCTTTGGGTTAGAAGAAGGAAAACTGCTGGGACACATCATCTCTAAGGAGGGCATCAGAATTGACCCCAGCAGAATAGAGGCAATACTAAAGATAGACCACCCAAGAAATCTAAAAGAGCTGTAGTCTTTTATAGGTCAGATTAACTTCCTTCGAAGATTCATTCCTAATCTGGCCGAACTCCTCCGGAATATCAAAAACATGCTAAAAAAGGATGCCAAAATAAAATGGGATCCTGAGTCCCGATAATCCTTCGAACAGGTCAAACGAGCACTCACAGAAGCCCCAGTTCTGATTAGTCCCGATTTCACTAAAGATTTCTACCTTTTCTCTTTCGCCTCAGAACATACTATAGCAGCTATTTTACTGCAGAAGAACAGTGAAGGGTATGGACAACCCATCGCTTTCTTCAGCAAAGCTCTAAGAGATGCTTCACTGAACTATAATATCATGGAGAAACAGGCTTTTTCCTTGGTAAAGGCTATAAAGGACTTCAGGGTCTATATTCTTCATTCACACTTCATAGCTTATGTTCCAAATGTGGTGGTGAAAGATATCTTGACACAAGACAACCCTGATGGGAGAAGGGGAAAGTGGATTGCGGTTATCCTAGAATACGACATAGAAATTAGGCCCACAAAACTGATCAAAGGCCAAGGCCTTGCTAAACTGATGCTTGAATCTAACTTTCAGGCTCTCGACATTAATTTCCTAGAGGTGGTAGATGAACAGGGTGAGATGGCGACTCCAAACATTAAAGAGGTTTTTCTGAACTCTCCATGGTATGCAGACCTTATTTTTGTGTTACAAAATTTACAAGCTCCCCCTGGTTTAACTAAAACTAAAGCTAGATTTTTAAAGTTGAAAGCTTTGAAATTCTATATTCTAGAAGGAAATCTGTATTGGAAAGATCCGGTAGGTATTCTTTTAAATTGCTTGCTCAAAGATGAAGCTGACAAAGTGTTGCAGGAGTTTCATGCAGGTGAATGTGGTGGCCATTTAAACTGGAAGGTTACATCCAACAAAATACTTAGAGATGGTTTTTACTGGCCCACACTGTTTGCATATGTACATCAGAAAGTAACAGCCTGTCATCAATGCCAACTGTTTGAGGGTAAAAGGAAACTCCTTCCTTTACCTCTTAAACCAATTTCAGTTGAGGCTCCTTTCCAACAATGGGGACTTGATTTAATTGGAGAGATACACCCTCCATCTTCGGGCCAACATAGGTGGATTCTCAACGCCACTGATTATTTTACCAAATGGATCAAGGTTGTACCAAGCAGGCAGGCCACTGACTCTGTTATTATTAAATTTATTGAAAATAATATTTTGTCCCGTTTTGGTTGTCCTAGATAGATCATTACTGACAATGCAGCTGCCTTTCGGTCGAAGAAACTCATTGATTCTGCAGTTTTTACCACATTTGCTTGGGGCACTCCACAGCCTACTACCCTCAGGGAAATGGGTTGGCGGAGTCCTCAAACAAGACTTTGGTAAATATCATCAAGAAAACATTGCAGGAGAATAAAAAATCATGGCATGATAAGCTGGTATTTTCTTTATGGGCAGATAGACTGACCACCAAAAGGGCAATTGGTATGTCACCATACCAACTGGTTTACAGCACAGAGGCTGTGTTCCCCACTTCTTTGGGAGTCCCTGTCATGAATTTACTCCAAGAGATGCAAGATGAACCAAACGACTCCCAGAGACGAATCAATCAGATGATTCATTTGCAGCAGACTAGAAAGGATGTTTTCAATAAAACATAGGTCATCCAAGAGAACATTAAGAAGATCTTTGACAAACGAACCAAGGAGGATGATTTTGAGCTGGGATACCTAGTGTTGAGATGGGATGCCAGGAATGAGGAAAAGGGAAAGCATGGGAAATTTGATCATCTATGGACAAGACCTTACATGATCCAAGCTTTCAGAGGGAACAACGCCTTTTTGTTAAACAATGTCGATGGGTCAGATCTGCCAGGAGCACCTGTGAATGGCAGAGTGCTGAAACATTATATCCCTCCTCAGTAAGAGAATTGAATAAATCACTCTCCATTGTACATACCGTTTTAATTTTCAGTCTTTACTTGCATTTTTCTGAAGTGAAGGACGGTAGTCAGTTTGTTGAAGCTCGAAGAGAAGGCCCTAAGCTGCTGACCACTATTTTTCAATACTTTCCTTAGGATCAGACCAATGAATATTACTAGACAGATTGGTTCAGGATGACAGGAAACTGGATTCTTGGCACTTAACAGGGAAAGTGTCATCCCCATGTGGAGCCTCCTGTTATCACCCCATAAATTATGGGAGTCAACTTATGACTTGGATATTATTGATATTATCAGCATCTAGTGTTCTTATTAGAAATGTATTTTTCATTTTTGCAAAAAGAAAAAGAAACAAAAAGAAAAAGAAAAGAAAAAGAAAGGAGAAAAGAGGGCAAAAAGAGTTGAAACAAAGCCCCATGCAATAACAGTGACTTGGTCACACCTTTCAAGCATGACCAAGTCCTTTTAAATTTTCAATGTTGATAGGCTAGTGAATGCATCTGATCAAACTGTCTAATCCTGGTCAGATAGCCCATAGGGTAGAATTAGTGAATAAGTCTGACCAGACTGTCTAATCCTGGTCAGGTAGCCCCTAGGGTAAAATTAGTGAATAAGTTTGACCAGACTGTCTAATCCTGGTCAGATGTCCCTTAGGAAAATAATGTCTTAACCCAACAGCCTAATCGGGGTTATTTGCCTTGTGAAAGTAGGTTAGAATGTGGACTAATTGCTTTGCCTGCCTTTCCCAAATAAAACCCACTCGAAGAAAGAGCTACATCAAGTCTTTCCCTGCCTTAGGATAGTTGAAATCAGGTCCCCTTGGTGGTGCCTTTGACAAATTAAAAAAAAAAAAAAA
>JZKD02S0658014.1:0-24749 GCA_000966675.3 Picea glauca
TGGTACTGTGTATCCATATACAATTGATTGCCAAATTTCAAATCCATGTGCCTGTATATATGTCTTCATCCTTATGCTCCAAAATGCATACTTTTGTCCATCAAACTGTGGTATTCTATTTTTATACAAGTTCTTGCTCTCCATGATCTACCTTTCAGTGGTTAAACTGATTTCTGAAGGAACCTGCTCTAATACCAATTGTTGGATTACTGAGAGGGGGGTTGAATTACTAATAGAACAATTTAATCCTTTTTGACCAAATAATCCAAGTATTATATCAATGTAGCATTATCATCCAATAACTGCAGAGTAAATAAGCAATGAACAAATGAACAATCATACACATACACAGTACACCAGTGTTTTACGTGGAAACCCAAAGCGGGAGAAAACCACTGAATGATTTTTCTTATATGTCTTGAAGAATTACATTAATTGGAAGCACCAACTTCCTTTGTTTTCCAACTGCAACTGGAGGGAGGCTCCAACCCCCTAGCTTCTCAGGCTACAACCTAAGGGAAGCTCCAACTCCGCTATTCTTTGGCTACAACCAGAAGAAGGCTACAACCCCCTATGTTCTTCGGCTACAACCGGAAGGTGGCTACAACCACTTGTCCTTGCCCCGTCCAATCGCCCTGACGTAGAGGTAGAATGATGAAACCACTGTCACACTATCACTGTGAGATATACCACTGTACAATTGTATCAACCTGTACCACTGACCTGCATCCAACCTGTACAACTGCCCTGTAATCAATCTGTACCTGAACTGAACATGTATTAACAAAAATACAACAGGTACGCGACCTGTAGTGCTGCAACACGCGTATGTACGTGCCCTATCTGTTATGCAACCCGCGTATGTACGCTACCAAACTGTTATGCAACTTGCGTATGCCTTCTGAAAACTAGGGTTTCCTTCTCTTGAAAACTTTTGACCCTCTGTAACTTTTGTAACCTGTCACTGTATCCAGACTGTATCTGTACCCTGTGCTCACATCCTCTTTACTAAAAAATCTCTATATATATCTCTCTAGTCATGTGCCATATAAATGTGTGTAATCATAAATAAGTATAATATCCCTCACATGATCCAGACATCAAACCCTCTCTGGTATTTAGCCTCTCATTACATCAACCACTTCAGAAATAGAAGCTCTCAACCATGTACCATAAAAACTCTTAGCTATATGCCAATAAATACAAGATGTGCCACAACTCTAACAAGATGTATCAATGATAAATTATACCAACACTGTATTTCTGTAGTTATGACTTACACAAAAGTTCCCATGCAACCACTAGTCTCTCTAGGGAGAATTCTCAAATCTCCATAACCATTTCTCATGCATACATCAAAATCCAACTATTCATAGAAATAAGACATACCTTTTGAACCNTGGTACTGTGTATCCATATACAATTGATTGCCAAATTTCAAATCCATGTGCCTGTATATATGTCTTCATCCTTATGCTCCAAAATGCATACTTTTGTCCATCAAACTGTGGTATTCTATTTTTATACAAGTTCTTGCTCTCCATGATCTACCTTTCAGTGGTTAAACTGATTTCTGAAGGAACCTGCTCTAATACCAATTGTTGGATTACTGAGAGGGGGGTTGAATTACTAATAGAACAATTTAATCCTTTTTGACCAAATAATCCAAGTATTATATCAATGTAGCATTATCATCCAATAACTGCAGAGTAAATAAGCAATGAACAAATGAACAATCATACACATACACAGTACACCAGTGTTTTACGTGGAAACCCAAAGCGGGAGAAAACCACTGAATGATTTTTCTTATATGTCTTGAAGAATTACATTAATTGGAAGCACCAACTTCCTTTGTTTTCCAACTGCAACTGGAAGGAGGCTCCAACCCCCTAGCTTCTCAGGCTACAACCTAAGGGAAGCTCCAACTCCGCTATTCTTTGGCTACAACCAGAAGAAGGCTACAACCCCCTATGTTCTTCGGCTACAATCGGAAGGTGGCTACAACCACTTGTCCTTGCCCCGTCCAATCGCCCTGACGTAGAGGTAGAATGATGAAACCACTGTCACACTATCACTGTGAGATATACCATTGTACAATTGTATCAACCTGTACCACTGACCTACATCCAACCTGTACAACTGTCCTGTAATCAATCTGTACCTGAACTGAACATGTATTAACAAAAATACAACAGGTACGCGACCTGTAGTGCTGCAACACGCGTATGTACGTGCCCTATCTGTTATGCAACCCGCGTATGTACGCTACCAAACTGTTATGCAACTTGCGTATGCCTTCTGAAAACTAGGGTTTCCTTCTCTTGAAAACTTTTGACCCTCTGTAACTTTTGTAACCTGTCACTGTATCCAGACTGTATCTGTACCCTGTGCTCACATCCTCTTTACTAAAAAATCTCTATATATATCTCTCTAGTCATGTGCCATATAAATGTGTGTAATCATAAATAAGTATAATATCCCTCACATGATCCAGACATCAAACCCTCTCTGGTATTTAGCCTCTCATTACATCAACCACTTCAGAAATAGAAGCTCTCAACCATGTACCATAAAAACTCTTAGCTATATGCCAATAAATACAAGATGTGCCACAACTCTAACAAGATGTATCAATGATAAATTATACCAACACTGTATTTCTGTAGTTATGACTTACACAAAAGTTCCCATGCAACCACTAGTCTCTCTAGGGAGAATTCTCAAATCTCCATAACCATTTCTCATGCATACATCAAAATCCAACTATTCATAGAAATAAGACATACCTTTTGAACCAATGGATRGATCTGATGTATCTGAGCACTGTAGACCTTTYTGGGAGCTTCATCTCAGAATCTAGAACCTCTGCATCTTCATCTCTTCAAGTTTCCATRGATTTACTAACATGTACGCACCCTAATACATTGCCAGCCCGCATACGTACGCACCCTAATACACTGTCAACCCGCGTACTGTACGCACCCTAATACACTGTCAGCCCGCGTACGCCTCAGAAACTAGGTTTTTTTAGTATTCGCTGTAATTCCGAAACTTTCGTCGTCAACCCTTCGTACTACCTCAAACTTTCGCAACTGCAGATGCATCAATGAGTACTTGCAATAAGCCTTACATAACAAAAGAATCAAAGATATTCAATGTGTTCAAGTGTGATTAAATGAGAGAGCCTTGCCTCTTATTTATACATTCATGTAGCATCCCACTTTCCTTATTTTAAGGAGTTCTCCATTAATTTTATTATTTAAATAATTTCTTTTGCAAACACATTGAATTTTTGGGGCTTCTAGATGACTCATGAGGGTCCTCCAACTTCACATGGCCATAATTCTCTAATCGTGAGGAGTTATGTGACGTTCCACATACCACCGGAAATGGCATGACAAACACTATCCATCTAGGATAGTTTCATTGACAAATTCACTGACCTTCATCTCATTATTCCACAATTAAGCATGGGTTCTCTAACCATACTTCTAGGATATCTCAATCTGCAAAGTGTCTTTTCGTGAGAACTTTCACCATAATGGGACCACTTTGGAGTTTATCCATTTGTACTTCTTATCAACCATGACAAGACAATAATGAGTCATCTTTACATCAAACAAACTTGGGTCCATTACCCAAACCTTTGTACTACTAGACTTTCTTCAAGGGTTGACATCAATGACAACCAACCTTAATCAACAAGAAGATTTGCTGAGTTGGACGTGCATGTGGCTGAGCACAAGTGAACGTATGGAATCCCATGAGCTGGGTGCATCGTTCTGAGACAGAGATGAAACAATGTATTAGCCTCCTCTGAGCAGAGAGTTGAGATGATGAACTCCAGATGACCCTCCTGTGTAACACATGTGTAACACAGTGAGAAAGAAGATCTGTTGAGTTGGACGTGCCCGTGGATGAGCACAAGTGAACGTGATCCTAGTGGCTGGGCACTAGTGAGTGTGGTTCTCCTGTGAGACACAGTGAGATAGAGAGACATCCCTGTGGTTGAGCACAGATGGATGTGCCCCTAGTGGCTGAGCACAGATAGATGTGCCCCTAGTGTCTGAGCACTAGTGGGTGTATGAGATCCCTTGCTATATTGTTCAAGAGTTAGACTTACCTGTAACCCTATTTGTTATGTAAAGGGTACAAGTCGGCCCCACCTTAATGTAAAAGATAATTAATATAAAAGATAATAAATATGATAATTATTAATTATATTTTGAGTTATTGAGGTCAACCCTATTGTGCCAATAGACACATCATTTGATGTGACAAGTCTTATATAAATAAAGGTGAATCCCCATTGAGGAAAGACACTTATCATTGTGTCATCTCATGATTTCAAAAGTTGTGGTCTGAAATTATGAGAATTACAACACCCTCTTGTGTGCTAGGTTTGGTGATGGTGTGGTAGGTCTTTCTCTTGAAGAATATAGTAAAGGATTGGCTGGGTTTTCTTCCCTTGTTGAGAAGGGTTTCCCAAGATACTTCTTCTGTTCTTGTGCATGGTTATTTTTCTTGTGATCTTGGTTTACTGCAGTAGTTATGGTTCAAGTGAAAGTTAAATAGAAAATTTAAAGAGAATACATGAGCCATAGCTCATTGAAAATTCAACAGTGTGAACCTATAAAACACTAATTCTTCATGTCAAAATTATCGACCACATTGCTTTTGTATCTATTTTAGTGCAATTGTGTTGTGATGCCAGGGAGTAGTGTGCTATGAAATATTGGGAAGATATTTAATTCATACATGATGTGGAGGACTTTTATGTTAGTGCTTGGCTTTCCACATCTTAAACACAAACATAAAGAAGAAAGAGATAGTTTGGTGGTTAGCTTGCAACGCACACCTACTCAATCTACTATAGAAATATGATGATCTTGTTTAACATTGTCTACATAATGGATAGTCGCCGTGCTTGTAGGGGAAGGTGTATGGCTAGTTCATACCTCCTTGTGGAAACCTATTCTCCATCCTCCAAAGTTCAATGCCATATAGTCATCTCTATTCCCTAGACATGCAAAGATGGCTTGCACGTGATTCTTCCCTATTACCATATAACAACGGGCATAATATACCTTAGGGCCATTGGATCCCTTTACCATGAAGCTAAGAATAAAAGGTAGGGTTGAGCTATATCACTTACTCAACCTCTTCTTAATTGTTTTTATGTTACTCTAACAATTAGCAATACAACTAATGCAATATGAAGAACTTGAGGCAAGTGCCTAGACTGATCATAGTGAACAATATATATACATGAACTAGGTAAGTACCATTAGGTTTCCATTGGACAATCATGGACCTCACCATTGTCTCCATGTCCATAATGAATTCCAACTAAATACATCATCCTAGGCAATTTTCCTATTATATCTCATGATGGCACGATATATATGCAACCATAGAAATCCACATCTATGATAAAGGTACAATTTAAGTGCCACCTATATTATCATAATGATACTTGCCATAAAATAGGACATGGAAATTTGACCGTAAGTATACTTGTACAAATCCTAGAGTTGGGAAAAAAATATTGGAATATAATCAAACCTTATGAATCACGTCTTTGGTCTTGGCTATGGGTTCACTTTGGCTAAACTCAATCCATTTTCACCATAAATGCAAGTATTGTTGTAATTATAGGTTGCCAATCATAAATGAACATGTTAGTGGTAGGTCATAAATGTAGGTAACTCTCATCATTGATGAAATATGCAAGTCATGATTCCCACCAATGAAAATAATTAGATTGGATATCTTAGTAATGAAAATATGCAGGTTGCAAGTCATACCATGAACATTCGTCGATTATATTTCACACAGAGGAAAATATGTAGGTTGTAGGTCCCGCTCATGAAATTATGTTAGTTATTGGATAAATGCACAATTCTAACATAATACGTGACTAGCTTGTTTTAGGAATAAAGGTTGGAACTACTTAGAAAATTGTAGTCACTACTAATTTAATGCATAGATCTACCATGGAATTCTTGCGTGCCATCGAGCTATGAAGTCATAAATGTAGTGTCATAAGGTAGGAAGAGGTTGCTTTCATAAAGTATTACCAATGACCAAACTCAATGCCACAAAATGCCCATGCAAAAGAAGAGAATGATAATGGTGATAAAATGGGGAATGAAGGGAGGTATGTATCCACTCTCCCATTATGGGTACCCTCTTGGCTAACATTCTTCCTTTAGAAGCTATGGGTGGCTGTGCTAGGGCTAAGGTGGAAAGTGATGGGGTTGAGGTGGAAGCCAAAGTGAGATGTCTTTTGCTTGTTGCATGTGTCTATAGAGGTGGTGGTTGTGACACACTCTCATCTCCTCCTCCAAATGTGTGTGCTAGAAGTGGAATATCCTCCTCTGCTTCCCCCCCTCCTCTAGTGCATCGACATTCTCCTCCAACCACTCAGGTGCCTACTCCATGACTGACCTCTTGGCCTCAACCCTCCATGGAGTCATGGTGTCAATCACATCCAATGAGATGACGTTTGTTTCAGGTGTTTTGTTATTCTACTTCACCTGTAGGCTGAGATTGTAGTAGACATAGACCATGTCATTAATGCAGTGGGTATCTAACATGTATGAGGGCCATATTGTAATTAGAGGGCGACGAGCATAAATTAAAACTAATGAATTATAACAAAATAAAATTTTTGTTTGAATATTTCTAACCTGTTGCGCTTCTTGTGGTGTATTTTTTTTGATTGGTGGAGTTGGCAACTAGGGCGGGCTCATACTTGCGTGACACAGGGTTGATTCTGATTGCTGCCACTATAACTTCCAGGTACATCGCACATCCCCCAAGCACGACACATGGGCTAGGTGAGGTTTGAACCAATGATGTCACAAGGAGTGCCTTAACAGTGCACTCTATTGGCAACTAATCTACACCCCTTGGGGTTCTTGGAGTGTATTTTTCAAAGACACTCCAGTTACACTTTTTGGAGTGTATTTTTTCAAAGACACTCTAGTTGTGTTTGCATGTTGAAGCATTGCAAGTTTCGTCGATCACATGAATGAGAAGTATCTGTAAATATGGGACTCTTCTACCATAGTTTGTCGACCAAACATTAACATTGAATAAATGAAAGGAAATCCAAACGGATTATATTTCCATTGAGTAACAAATAGATAGAAAGGAAAGAAATTAAAATTTGAAAGTTGGAAACAAATTATACTGGAAGCTTACTTGGCATCCTAGGGGGCCTATCTTGGACAACCATGTCACAACCAAATGTCCCAACGGCTAGCGTATATACCTCCATTTGTTTGGAAATCTTTGAGCATTCAGCAAGAGTCAACGCCATCCTCTGAACACGTTGGAGGAATCCATGCATAACCTCAACATCAAATCTAAAACCACAAGAGTAAGAGCATGTGAGGTTGAGGTAGATCATTGCTGCATGAATGGGATGATGGATAGTATTATTCCATTGCTCATCAAACAATTTCCATATCTCTGCTCGTTTGGTGAAATCCCTCCTCCCCCTTGTCCTCATAAAATTGATGGATAGTTTCCTTGGCCTTATCCATGACCTCATACAAGTAGCCCATTGCAGGCTTGTTAGCTTGTCACCATCAACTAAGCAAAGAACCTTTACCAAAGGTTCGCTAATGGCACACACCTCTTGTATGCCCATCGAAAAATTGTCTTGGTGTAACACAAGTCGGGATGTGGCTTGCCCATCCAATTTAGTGTTGTATACAACATTCATCCCACTCATTTGAAATAAACATCCTTTGCAACTCGAACATAGAAGTGAAGAGAGACTGAAGAGAAATGAAGATAGTGGCATAATGCGTGATTGTGGGACATACCAACTCCTTGTTCCCTGTGAATTTTCTCACGAGGCTAAGAACATATATATGATTATAGATATCTTTGGTGGCACCCCTAACCGATTCAATGATATCTGTGATCAAATAAATTTTACCCATGTCCTTTAACATCAAATGAATGGAATGGGTGGCACAAGGAGTCCAATACAAGGTTTGATACCTCTCCATAAGCAAGCTAGCAACAACCACAACAACATTATTTGTAATGACTTGGACAACATACTGTGGACCTATCTTTGGGATGAACCCATACAACAACTCACGTAATAATTGTGCATCTTTAACATGTGCAGATGCATTAACAATATGTAGATGCATTTACAAATTTGATAAACATTGCTCCCCTGGGACAATTAACGAAGACATTGAGAATGGACCTGCGCTTTCCATTTGTCCAACTATCTGACATTACGGTGCATCTGATGATCTCCCAAAATTCCCTAAGCTTAGCGAACTCCTTGTTGTGGGACGTACCAACTCCTTGTTCCCTGTGAACTTTCTCACGAGGCTAAGAACATATGTATGATTATACATATCTTTGGTGGCACCCTTAACCAATTCAATGATATCCGTGATCAAAGAAATTTTACCCATGTCCTTTAACATGAAATGAATGGAATGGGTGGCACAAGGAGTCCAATACAAGGTTCAATACCTCTCCATAAGGAAGCTAGCAACAACCACAACAACATTATTTGTAATGACTTGGACAACATACTATGGACCTATCTTTGGGATGAACCCAGACAACAACTCACGTAATAATTGTGCGTCTTTAACATATGCAGATGCATTAACAATTTGTAGATGCATTTACAAATTTGATAAACATTGCTCCCCTGGGACAATTAATGAAGACATTGAGAATGGACCCGCGCTTTCCATTTGTCTAACTGTCTGACATTACGGTGCATCTGATGATCTCCCAAAATTCCCTAAGCTCAACCAATCTCTAAGTGCAATTGGTTTCTCCACTTGAAGGAGAGGCCCTCTCAACTCATCATAGGAAGGGACCGTGTACCATGGACCAACAATAATAATGGCTTCAGACAATAACAAGTAGAACGGGTTGTTATTGGCAATGTTGAAAGAAATGTCAGTGCATAAAAAACATTTGGCCACAACCTTGTTGGCTTCCTACTTCTCCCTATTTTGACCAACGACCTAATGGAATTTTGTGTCCCAGGCACTGACTTTAGCACAAAGAAAAGTGAGGTTGTTGAGGGCATTGTGGAAGGTGTGGTTGAGGATTGTGTTTCCTCCACCCTTGAGAAGCTTGTGGTTCGCATGCTTCTTGTAACTCCCTTGGTTGCAAGTTTGACCCTCATTGCTTTCTTCTCATCTTTCTTCTTATCGATATCAAGAGTTGATTGATTGGCAAGAAAGACAATTTACAGGGTAGATGAAGGGAAAATATCTACTTCATGCCCAAAGATTTTGGCAAGGTGGTATTTCAAGTGGTTCGTTCCATTAGATATTTCCTTTGAATACAACTTGCACCTCATCCTCTATAAATTAGGAGGATCAATTGGGTCACCATACTCCCATAGTGTGTCCGATGACTTTGGCATTCCATAGGGCACTGGTTAAACTTATGGCACAAAACAAAAACGGAAATAACACATAAGAATGTTTCAATTTAAAATCAAAGCTAGATAAGTGTTAAATCTCCCATTAAAAAATGACAAGGGAGGTAAATCTAATGGACATTGCAAACCCTATACTAAATCTCAAAAAACAATGGAAGTTGAGGGTTTTGACTCTGAACTATTTTGTTTCAATGGTAGTGAGTGTTCTCCTTTTAACTCTCATGAAGCTTCCTCCTAAACTATGTTGTATTTTCTTGAACTCCCTTTCCTTGCCTATGTTTGAGATCATGCCATTTTCATTCCCGTTACTCTTCATATCCCATCAGATAGAATTAGGTCTTGAACTCCTCCCAATTTGCACCTTGCTTTAGTAAGCATAAATTTTTATACATACTTGGGAATATGGAAAAGTAGAGCGGAGTCAATACCTACTCCACAATAGCTTGGCTAATGGCAATGAAAAGACCGGATTTTCCCTTAATTGGTCGATGGAAAATGGTGACAAACTCCTTAGAGCTCAATGATCAATCTACTCTCTCTTTTGCAAAATGAGGGTAAAAAGACCAAAATTTGAGTTATAAAGTGTTATTCGTACTGGTAGGGTAAATTTGATTGATTCACGATATTTACCTAAAATATTGTGATATATCCCATTTATTGCGATATTAATGAAATAATGAAATATCATGATTTTTTTCATGCGATATTGTCAGTTGTGGGGAAATCACACAATATATCGCAATATGGCTGATAATATTGTGATAAATATAACATTGATTTCAACAAAGATTTTATCACATCTTACTCCCTTGACTTTTTTGTCCATCAATGATCGTAACTTTGAGATCCTTAGTGGGCTACACAAAAAAGTTTTATTTGCTTAGTGAAGTTGATGTCTATATAGTTAGAGTACTACTAGAATATACAAGTATCGTTACATTTCTAATTTGTAGTTGTGCATGAGTATGACAGTTGTTGTTAGTTTTTATGTAAGTTAACCTTATGATATTGGTCATGAGTATCCGAGACGAGGTTAGAATGGCCGTGCGCACAGNGATTTACTAACATGTACGCACCCTAATACATTGCCAGCCCGCATACGTACGCACCCTAATACACTGTCAACCCGCGTACTGTACGCACCCTAATACACTGTCAGCCCGCGTACGCCTCAGAAACTAGGTTTTTTTAGTATTCGCTGTAATTCCGAAACTTTCGTCGTCAACCCTTCGTACTACCTCAAACTTTCGCAACTGCAGATGCATCAATGAGTACTTGCAATAAGCCTTACATAACAAAAGAATCAAAGATATTCAATGTGTTCAAGTGTGATTAAATGAGAGAGCCTTGCCTCTTATTTATACATTCATGTAGCATCCCACTTTCCTTATTTTAAGGAGTTCTCCATTAATTTTATTATTTAAATAATTTCTTTTGCAAACACATTGAATTTTTGGGGCTTCTAGATGACTCATGAGGGTCCTCCAACTTCACATGGCCATAATTCTCTAATCGTGAGGAGTTATGTGACGTTCCACATACCACCGGAAATGGCATGACAAACACTATCCATCTAGGATAGTTTCATTGACAAATTCACTGACCTTCATCTCATTATTCCACAATTAAGCATGGGTTCTCTAACCATACTTCTAGGATATCTCAATCTGCAAAGTGTCTTTTCGTGAGAACTTTCACCATAATGGGACCACTTTGGAGTTTATCCATTTGTACTTCTTATCAACCATGACAAGACAATAATGAGTCATCTTTACATCAAACAAACTTGGGTCCATTACCCAAACCTTTGTGCTACCAGACTTTCTTCAAGGGTTGACATCAATGACAACCAACCTTAATCAACAAGAAGATTTGCTGAGTTGGACGTGCATGTGGCTGAGCACAAGTGAACGTATGGAATCCCATGAGCTGGGTGCATCGTTCTGAGACAGAGATGAAACAATGTATTAGCCTCCTCTGAGCAGAGAGTTGAGATGATGAACTCCAGATGACCCTCCTGTGTAACACATGTGTAACACAGTGAGAAAGAAGATCTGTTGAGTTGGACGTGCCCGTGGATGAGCACAAGTGAACGTGATCCTAGTGGCTGGGCACTAGTGAGTGTGGTTCTCCTGTGAGACACAGTGAGATAGAGAGACATCCCTGTGGTTGAGCACAGATGGATGTGCCCCTAGTGGCTGAGCACAGATAGATGTGCCCCTAGTGTCTGAGCACTAGTGGGTGTATGAGATCCCTTGCTATATTGTTCAAGAGTTAGACTTACCTGTAACCCTATTTGTTATGTAAAGGGTACAAGTCGGCCCCACCTTAATGTAAAAGATAATTAATATAAAAGATAATAAATATGATAATTATTAATTATATTTTGAGTTATTGAGGTCAACCCTATTGTGCCAATAGACACATCATTTGATGTGACAAGTCTTATATAAATAAAGGTGAATCCCCATTGAGGAAAGACACTTATCATTGTGTCATCTCATGATTTCAAAAGTTGTGGTCTGAAATTATGAGAATTACAACACCCTCTTGTGTGCTAGGTTTGGTGATGGTGTGGTAGGTCTTTCTCTTGAAGAATATAGTAAAGGATTGGCTGGGTTTTCTTCCCTTGTTGAGAAGGGTTTCCCAAGATACTTCTTCTGTTCTTGTGCATGGTTATTTTTCTTGTGATCTTGGTTTACTGCAGTAGTTATGGTTCAAGTGAAAGTTAAATAGAAAATTTAAAGAGAATACATGAGCCATAGCTCATTGAAAATTCAACAGTGTGAACCTATAAAACACTAATTCTTCATGTCAAAATTATCGACCACATTGCTTTTGTATCTATTTTAGTGCAATTGTGTTGTGATGCCAGGGAGTAGTGTGCTATGAAATATTGGGAAGATATTTAATTCATACATGATGTGGAGGACTTTTATGTTAGTGCTTGGCTTTCCACATCTTAAACACAAACATAAAGAAGAAAGAGATAGTTTGGTGGTTAGCTTGCAACGCACACCTACTCAATCTACTATAGAAATATGATGATCTTGTTTAACATTGTCTACATAATGGATAGTCGCCGTGCTTGTAGGGGAAGGTGTATGGCTAGTTCATACCTCCTTGTGGAAACCTATTCTCCATCCTCCAAAGTTCAATGCCATATAGTCATCTCTATTCCCTAGACATGCAAAGATGGCTTGCACGTGATTCTTCCCTATTACCATATAACAACGGGCATAATATACCTTAGGGCCATTGGATCCCTTTACCATGAAGCTAAGAATAAAAGGTAGGGTTGAGCTATATCACTTACTCAACCTCTTCTTAATTGTTTTTATGTTACTCTAACAATTAGCAATACAACTAATGCAATATGAAGAACTTGAGGCAAGTGCCTAGACTGATCATAGTGAACAATATATATACATGAACTAGGTAAGTACCATTAGGTTTCCATTGGACAATCATGGACCTCACCATTGTCTCCATGTCCATAATGAATTCCAACTAAATACATCATCCTAGGCAATTTTCCTATTATATCTCATGATGGCACGATATATATGCAACCATAGAAATCCACATCTATGATAAAGGTACAATTTAAGTGCCACCTATATTATCATAATGATACTTGCCATAAAATAGGACATGGAAATTTGACCGTAAGTATACTTGTACAAATCCTAGAGTTGGGAAAAAAATATTGGAATATAATCAAACCTTATGAATCACGTCTTTGGTCTTGGCTATGGGTTCACTTTGGCTAAACTCAATCCATTTTCACCATAAATGCAAGTATTGTTGTAATTATAGGTTGCCAATCATAAATGAACATGTTAGTGGTAGGTCATAAATGTAGGTAACTCTCATCATTGATGAAATATGCAAGTCATGATTCCCACCAATGAAAATAATTAGATTGGATATCTTAGTAATGAAAATATGCAGGTTGCAAGTCATACCATGAACATTCGTCGATTATATTTCACACAGAGGAAAATATGTAGGTTGTAGGTCCCGCTCATGAAATTATGTTAGTTATTGGATAAATGCACAATTCTAACATAATACGTGACTAGCTTGTTTTAGGAATAAAGGTTGGAACTACTTAGAAAATTGTAGTCACTACTAATTTAATGCATAGATCTACCATGGAATTCTTGCGTGCCATCGAGCTATGAAGTCATAAATGTAGTGTCATAAGGTAGGAAGAGGTTGCTTTCATAAAGTATTACCAATGACCAAACTCAATGCCACAAAATGCCCATGCAAAAGAAGAGAATGATAATGGTGATAAAATGGGGAATGAAGGGAGGTATGTATCCACTCTCCCATTATGGGTACCCTCTTGGCTAACATTCTTCCTTTAGAAGCTATGGGTGGCTGTGCTAGGGCTAAGGTGGAAAGTGATGGGGTTGAGGTGGAAGCCAAAGTGAGATGTCTTTTGCTTGTTGCATGTGTCTATAGAGGTGGTGGTTGTGACACACTCTCATCTCCTCCTCCAAATGTGTGTGCTAGAAGTGGAATATCCTCCTCTGCTTCCCCCCCTCCTCTAGTGCATCGACATTCTCCTCCAACCACTCAGGTGCCTACTCCATGACTGACCTCTTGGCCTCAACCCTCCATGGAGTCATGGTGTCAATCACATCCAATGAGATGACGTTTGTTTCAGGTGTTTTGTTATTCTACTTCACCTGTAGGCTGAGATTGTAGTAGACATAGACCATGTCATTAATGCAGTGGGTATCTAACATGTATGAGGGCCATATTGTAATTAGAGGGCGACGAGCATAAATTAAAACTAATGAATTATAACAAAATAAAATTTTTGTTTGAATATTTCTAACCTGTTGCGCTTCTTGTGGTGTATTTTTTTTGATTGGTGGAGTTGGCAACTAGGGCGGGCTCATACTTGCGTGACACAGGGTTGATTCTGATTGCTGCCACTATAACTTCCAGGTACATCGCACATCCCCCAAGCACGACACATGGGCTAGGTGAGGTTTGAACCAATGATGTCACAAGGAGTGCCTTAACAGTGCACTCTATTGGCAACTAATCTACACCCCTTGGGGTTCTTGGAGTGTATTTTTCAAAGACACTCCAGTTACACTTTTTGGAGTGTATTTTTTCAAAGACACTCTAGTTGTGTTTGCATGTTGAAGCATTGCAAGTTTCGTCGATCACATGAATGAGAAGTATCTGTAAATATGGGACTCTTCTACCATAGTTTGTCGACCAAACATTAACATTGAATAAATGAAAGGAAATCCAAACGGATTATATTTCCATTGAGTAACAAATAGATAGAAAGGAAAGAAATTAAAATTTGAAAGTTGGAAACAAATTATACTGGAAGCTTACTTGGCATCCTAGGGGGCCTATCTTGGACAACCATGTCACAACCAAATGTCCCAACGGCTAGCGTATATACCTCCATTTGTTTGGAAATCTTTGAGCATTCAGCAAGAGTCAACGCCATCCTCTGAACACGTTGGAGGAATCCATGCATAACCTCAACATCAAATCTAAAACCACAAGAGTAAGAGCATGTGAGGTTGAGGTAGATCATTGCTGCATGAATGGGATGATGGATAGTATTATTCCATTGCTCATCAAACAATTTCCATATCTCTGCTCGTTTGGTGAAATCCCTCCTCCCCCTTGTCCTCATAAAATTGATGGATAGTTTCCTTGGCCTTATCCATGACCTCATACAAGTAGCCCATTGCAGGCTTGTTAGCTTGTCACCATCAACTAAGCAAAGAACCTTTACCAAAGGTTCGCTAATGGCACACACCTCTTGTATGCCCATCGAAAAATTGTCTTGGTGTAACACAAGTCGGGATGTGGCTTGCCCATCCAATTTAGTGTTGTATACAACATTCATCCCACTCATTTGAAATAAACATCCTTTGCAACTCGAACATAGAAGTGAAGAGAGACTGAAGAGAAATGAAGATAGTGGCATAATGCGTGATTGTGGGACATACCAACTCCTTGTTCCCTGTGAATTTTCTCACGAGGCTAAGAACATATATATGATTATAGATATCTTTGGTGGCACCCCTAACCGATTCAATGATATCTGTGATCAAATAAATTTTACCCATGTCCTTTAACATCAAATGAATGGAATGGGTGGCACAAGGAGTCCAATACAAGGTTTGATACCTCTCCATAAGCAAGCTAGCAACAACCACAACAACATTATTTGTAATGACTTGGACAACATACTGTGGACCTATCTTTGGGATGAACCCATACAACAACTCACGTAATAATTGTGCATCTTTAACATGTGCAGATGCATTAACAATATGTAGATGCATTTACAAATTTGATAAACATTGCTCCCCTGGGACAATTAACGAAGACATTGAGAATGGACCTGCGCTTTCCATTTGTCCAACTATCTGACATTACGGTGCATCTGATGATCTCCCAAAATTCCCTAAGCTTAGCGAACTCCTTGTTGTGGGACGTACCAACTCCTTGTTCCCTGTGAACTTTCTCACGAGGCTAAGAACATATGTATGATTATACATATCTTTGGTGGCACCCTTAACCAATTCAATGATATCCGTGATCAAAGAAATTTTACCCATGTCCTTTAACATGAAATGAATGGAATGGGTGGCACAAGGAGTCCAATACAAGGTTCAATACCTCTCCATAAGGAAGCTAGCAACAACCACAACAACATTATTTGTAATGACTTGGACAACATACTATGGACCTATCTTTGGGATGAACCCAGACAACAACTCACGTAATAATTGTGCGTCTTTAACATATGCAGATGCATTAACAATTTGTAGATGCATTTACAAATTTGATAAACATTGCTCCCCTGGGACAATTAATGAAGACATTGAGAATGGACCCGCGCTTTCCATTTGTCTAACTGTCTGACATTACGGTGCATCTGATGATCTCCCAAAATTCCCTAAGCTCAACCAATCTCTAAGTGCAATTGGTTTCTCCACTTGAAGGAGAGGCCCTCTCAACTCATCATAGGAAGGGACCGTGTACCATGGACCAACAATAATAATGGCTTCAGACAATAACAAGTAGAACGGGTTGTTATTGGCAATGTTGAAAGAAATGTCAGTGCATAAAAAACATTTGGCCACAACCTTGTTGGCTTCCTACTTCTCCCTATTTTGACCAACGACCTAATGGAATTTTGTGTCCCAGGCACTGACTTTAGCACAAAGAAAAGTGAGGTTGTTGAGGGCATTGTGGAAGGTGTGGTTGAGGATTGTGTTTCCTCCACCCTTGAGAAGCTTGTGGTTCGCATGCTTCTTGTAACTCCCTTGGTTGCAAGTTTGACCCTCATTGCTTTCTTCTCATCTTTCTTCTTATCGATATCAAGAGTTGATTGATTGGCAAGAAAGACAATTTACAGGGTAGATGAAGGGAAAATATCTACTTCATGCCCAAAGATTTTGGCAAGGTGGTATTTCAAGTGGTTCGTTCCATTAGATATTTCCTTTGAATACAACTTGCACCTCATCCTCTATAAATTAGGAGGATCAATTGGGTCACCATACTCCCATAGTGTGTCCGATGACTTTGGCATTCCATAGGGCACTGGTTAAACTTATGGCACAAAACAAAAACGGAAATAACACATAAGAATGTTTCAATTTAAAATCAAAGCTAGATAAGTGTTAAATCTCCCATTAAAAAATGACAAGGGAGGTAAATCTAATGGACATTGCAAACCCTATACTAAATCTCAAAAAACAATGGAAGTTGAGGGTTTTGACTCTGAACTATTTTGTTTCAATGGTAGTGAGTGTTCTCCTTTTAACTCTCATGAAGCTTCCTCCTAAACTATGTTGTATTTTCTTGAACTCCCTTTCCTTGCCTATGTTTGAGATCATGCCATTTTCATTCCCGTTACTCTTCATATCCCATCAGATAGAATTAGGTCTTGAACTCCTCCCAATTTGCACCTTGCTTTAGTAAGCATAAATTTTTATACATACTTGGGAATATGGAAAAGTAGAGCGGAGTCAATACCTACTCCACAATAGCTTGGCTAATGGCAATGAAAAGACCGGATTTTCCCTTAATTGGTCGATGGAAAATGGTGACAAACTCCTTAGAGCTCAATGATCAATCTACTCTCTCTTTTGCAAAATGAGGGTAAAAAGACCAAAATTTGAGTTATAAAGTGTTATTCGTACTGGTAGGGTAAATTTGATTGATTCACGATATTTACCTAAAATATTGTGATATATCCCATTTATTGCGATATTAATGAAATAATGAAATATCATGATTTTTTTCATGCGATATTGTCAGTTGTGGGGAAATCACACAATATATCGCAATATGGCTGATAATATTGTGATAAATATAACATTGATTTCAACAAAGATTTTATCACATCTTACTCCCTTGACTTTTTTGTCCATCAATGATCGTAACTTTGAGATCCTTAGTGGGCTACACAAAAAAGTTTTATTTGCTTAGTGAAGTTGATGTCTATATAGTTAGAGTACTACTAGAATATACAAGTATCGTTACATTTCTAATTTGTAGTTGTGCATGAGTATGACAGTTGTTGTTAGTTTTTATGTAAGTTAACCTTATGATATTGGTCATGAGTATCCGAGACGAGGTTAGAATGGCCGTGCGCACAGRGAAATACTCTGTGTGCACTAGAGGCTGGATTTACTTGTGCGCATAGGGAAGYGGTCTGCGTGCATAAGGATAATAGAATTGGCGTGTGCTCAAAATGCTTGTGTGYGCAGTTTTTTTGAGTTACTTTCGCTGTTTTAAGTTGTGTAATAAGAGGAAAGTTTGTGTGGCGCGACTCAACTTGGGACTGAGCGTGTTACTTCAWGYATTTACTGCGCAGACTATTGTTATAGAGTGGATTCTGTGCACTGGATTTTGGAGTAGCATTGCTCAGTAGTAGGTTGGGGGATGTTACATTATGGTATTAGATGTAGAAATTTCAAACCCCAACTCGATTTCAAGTCTCACTGAGACACATAGTTTAATGTCCAACCCACATTGCAAATTTTGGATGGAAATTAGTAAGCAAAAAATAAAAGGCTCATGAACAGAAAACACATAAGTCTGCGACAACAATATCTCAGAAATAAACACACCCAAAAAATTAATACTCAAAGATTTTTGGTCTAACTTGGACCTTAGAAAAACCCACAAGGGGAAAACCAGTGAGAGACGAGCTTTTTATTATTTTGAGAGCTATGAGAAAGAGTTTCTTACAGTGGTCATCTTCAACAATTAATACACAAACTTATCTTGGTTTTTGTGCCCAAAACCCAGGATAGAAAACCGTGCCTTCAACTTCTCGGTTTATTTGCTGAGAAATTCGTACACAATACAACTGTCACAACAATAAATGTTGTACGGTTCACCTAGAAATTCGTGCCATTTTGCTGATATATTTTAGCAGCAATTTGAGGCTGTTTCCTCTCTCGATTTATGTGCCAATACCTCCCAGAAATTCGTTCAGCCTTCAATCTCGATTTATGTGCCAATATTTTGCTATATGACCTGCTCAGAATCCGTACTGTAAGACCTTGTACTTGCTGTACATCTTCCTCGATTTGCATGCTATACTCTGCCTTGAAAATCGTGCCTCTTTCCAACAAGTTCTCTCCTCTTCCTCAACTCGACTCTATCTTCTCCTTGCACTCTCAAAACTCATGAAAGAATGCCAAGAATAGGTGCACCCTTTCCCTAATTCGACCTCATGAGGGAAGGTGAAGGGTTTTCTAATCTAATAGTTGAGGATAGATTAGATGAATGGCTGAGGTGAGATGTCTCTTCATTCACCYACTTCACTTAACTTCATAAAGTCACATTTAATTTCACCTCACATGAAATTAATGCACTAGGGACCACATTGGACACTTTCTCACCCCTAGGCACCTAGGTGATKAGAAAAACTTGTCCTAGTTACTTTATTAATTTTAATTCAACACTCCCTCTTACCAAGGAAAGTGTTCCTCACCACCCCAAGCTTATCTCTGAAAGGCTCAAAGTTCCCTCTCCCCAAAGCTTTTGTGAGGATGTTCAYCACCTGCTCATTTGTAGATATATATTGTAGCTCAACTACTCCTCTTTGAACATAATCTCGGATGAAGTGATATCTAATATCAATGTGCTTAGACCTATCATGAAAAAATGGATTCTCAGAGAGTTTAATGCAACTCTAATTGTCACAGTAGATCACCGTGGGCCTCATTTGCACACCAAATATCCCAACCAACAACTTGCGAAGCCAAATGGCCTCATAACTGGCCCGACTGGCTGCCATATACTTAGCCTTTGCAGAACTCAAAGCCACTGACTTTTGCTTCCGACTGAACCAAGACACCACTGTTGAGCCCAATCCAAAGCAACAACTTGAGGTACTCTTCCTGTCACTGACACATCCTGCCCAATCTGAATCAGTGTAGCCAATCAATCTAACCCCATCCCCTCTCTCATAGTTTAGGCCATAATCCTCCGTACCCATAAGGTACTTGAGCACATGTTTCGCTACCACCCTGTGTATTCTCTGAGGCTCCACCATGAACTAACTAAATGAGTTGACAACAAAACAAAGATCTGGTCTGGTGTTGACCAGATACATTAGCGAACCAATCAATTGATGATACAACATGGGATCAACCAACTCTGACTCGGAAGAATGAAGCTTCTTCCAGTTGGTTATCATACAACGTGGGATCAACCAACTCTGACTCGGAAGAATGAAGCTTCTTCCAGTTGGTTATGATAGGAGTGGACATGGGCCTACAATCCTCCATCCAAAATCTCCTCAGAATATCAACAACATATTTGCCTTGTCCCAGAAAGATGTGTCCAGGCTCCCGCCAAACCTCCAATCCCAAGAAGTAGTGCATCGGATCAATGTCTTTCATCTTGAACTCTGAAGCAAGGCTCTCCTTGCAACCAACTATGAGTCTCTCAACCCCTGTAATGAAGAGATCATCCACATATAACACAAGAATGAGAGGATCCTCTCCAACCACAATGTAATACAAGTTGGGATCCGCCTCACTCTTCTCGAAACCCATCTACTGCAAGTATGTATTTATCCTAGAATACTAAGCTCTAGGAGCTTGCTTCAACCCATACAATGCCGTCTTCAGTCCACACACATGAGAATCTCTCCCATGCACCTCAAAGCCATGAGGATGCTCGATATACACCTCCTCCTCTATAAGACCATTCAGAAATGCAGTCTTCACATCCATCTGATGGATCTTCCAACCCATCTCTGTTGCAATGGAGATCACTGCCCTGATCGAGGTATATCTGGCAACCAGAGCGAAGGTCTCATCATAGTCAACTCCCTCTACCTGTGAGAATCCCCGAGCCACAAACCGAGCTTTGAACTTCTCAATGCTGCCATCAACAACATACTTGATCTTGTAGAGTCACTTGGAAGTCACTACTGACTTCCCCTCAGGTCTCAGAACCACCTCCCAAACATCATTCTTCGTGACAGAATTGTACTCTTCCTCCATGACGTCCTTCCAGACTTGCTGACCTGCTGCCTCCTCAAAAGTGGAAGGCTCAGACTCTCTGATGCTGCTCACCATCGCAAGATAGCTGCAAAACCTCTTAGGAGGTTTACTCTCCCTCATAGCCTGCCTGGGATTCCCCATTGAATCTTGTGCTTCCTTCAAAGTGTCCTAAAGCCACTTGGGCTTCCTCTTCTCTGAAGTAGCACCATGTGGGGGGGACTCCTCCTCAATCCCACCACTTGAAGACTGTGTACTTGAAGATGATCCTAAGATCATTTGTGAACCAGTAGACTAAGAAACAATACCTTGTGAACCAGTAACCTGAGGACCAGTAACATGTGACCCTGTCACCTGTGGATCAGTAGTCCCTGAAGTAGGTGGTCTTGAACTCTGTGTCACTATGCTCTATGAAGGACTCACCTGTGTCTGAGGAGCTGACTGCTCCCCCTGCTCCATATCTCATGACCTCCAGAAGGCTCTATCCTCCTTAAATCTCACATCCTATCGCACAACTATCTTCCTCAAAGAGGGGATGTATATGCAAAAATCCTTCGAGGTCTCGCTATACCCAACAAAGATGCCCTTCTCTGCCGTGGGATATAGCTTTGTCCTCTTCTCAGAAGGGACATGTGAATAAGTAAGGCACCCAAAGATCCTAAAGTGCCCCACCTTAGGCTTCTTCCCAGAGAAAGCCTCTTCAGGAGTCTTGTGCCCCAAGACTCTGTGTGGACTCCGATTCTGTAGATAAACTACAGTGTTGCAAGCCTCAGCATAAAGAAACAGTGGTAATCCCTGATCATGTAACATGGCTCTCGCAGCCCCAACAATAGCCCTGTTCTTCCTCTCAGAAACCCCATTTTGCTGTGGGTTGTAAGGAGCTGTCACATCTCTCTTAATGCTCTCCCTAGCACAAAATTCATTGAACTCATTAGAGGTATGCTCACCCCCATTATCTGTTCACAACACTTTGATCTTCTTCTTAGTTTGGTTCTCCACAAGAGCTTTGAACTCTTGGAACCGTTGGAAGACTTGTGCTTTGGTCTTCATGAAGAAAATCCAAGACTTCCGAGAGAAGTCATCAATGAAAGTAACATAATAGAAAAAACCAGTCAAAGAGGCAGAAGACATAGAACCACATACATCAGTATGAATAAGATCAAGAATACATGCTACTCTGCTATCACTGTTTGGAAAAGTAGTCTTGGCTTACTTCCCAAGAACACACCCCTCTCGCACACCTCCTGATGCTCTATACTGAAATCTGGCACTCCAGTCACAATCTCTGTCAAGATCCTCAGAGCATGGTGCAAATGGGCCATCCTCCTATGCCATAAGTCACAAAGTTCACTGCTGCTAGTACTATGCATCAATGCTCTAGCAGGATGAAACATGAGCTTGTATAGCTTCTCATGTCGGATCCCAATCACTTTAGCCGAAGTGATATTGGATCCCTTAGGATACAAGAACACATGCCCATCACAGAACAATACCTCATATCCCCTATCCTCAATAGTGGAAACCAACACCAAGTTCTTCTTCAAGCCCATAACATATAGGACATCCCTCAACAACATGGGAGGTAGAGATTCCCTCTCAAATGATACTGTCCTACTACCAATTGCCTTGACCACTGAATCATCTCCAAGCACCACCTCAAGATCTCCAATCTCTGTAAGATCAGTGAAGTACTCACAGACACCTGTCATATGGCGGGAGGCACTGCTATCAATGTACCAAATACTAGTAGATGATACTCTAGAGGAAAGACACACCAACAATGAATACTCCTTCTCGAACCTGTGGGTAAACTCCTCCACATCAACTGAAGCTGCAACCTGCTTCTTCTTGTTAGGACACTGTCCAGCATAGTGCCCAAACTTATGACAAGCAAAGTACTTGAATTTGCTCATGTCTTTCTTTCCTTCACCTTTCTGCTTGTTCCCTCCCTTGGAACCCTTCTTGGACTTGTTCTTGCCTTTAGCTGCAAATGCCACTTTCTCCTCTTCATTACCTATAGATGAACTCCCATGCACATAGCCTCTTTGAGTTTTGTCCTGAATGAATTCATCCCAAAGACGGTTCCACTTGGGAAGATTTTCCCTTGCCACAATGCCCTCAACAAAGACAACCCATTGTTTGGTTACCCCATTCAAAGCAGTCCGCACAAGTTCATTGTCAACAACAACCTCCCTAACAACACCAAGTTCATCTGAGTAAGCTTGGTAAGATAGGTGGCAACATTTTCAGTCTTGGTCATTTTAATGCTCTTCAGTTTCTCCCTCAATACCATTTTCCGATTTTCATTGGAACTCCAGTATAGTTTGGTTAAGGATTCCCACATCTCATAGGCATTGGTCTTCCTGGTCGCATGTGGAATCACATGGTCCTTAATGGCATCAAGGATAATTCTTTTGGCCTTTATGTTCTTTTTGGTGTAGGCTGCCAAAAGAGTCCGTAGGCACCGTCACGGGATTTGCTTGTGAGTTCTCCACAATATCCCACAACTCACACTCCTGCAGAAGCAACACAATCCTCTCCTTCCATGAGCTGAAATTAGCAGCTCCATCCAACCTGTCCTCAACCCTCAAACTGGTGGCCATTGACCCTTCCAACTGAAACACAAGCCCACAATATTCTGCTTGGTAAAGTTCCTCGTCTTCTCAGCAAAATCCCTGCAATCTGTGGCTGATATATTTCTGCACTTTTCACACTTCAAGCTTTGATACCATGTAGAAATTTCAGACCCCAACCCGGTGTCAAGTCTCACTGAGACACATCGTTTAATGCCCAACCCACATTGCAAATTCTGGCTGCAAATTAGTAAGCAGAAAATTAACTGCTCATGAACATAAAACACATGAAGTCTACTACAACAATAACTCAGAGATAAGCACACACAAAAAATTAATACTCAGAGATTTTTGGTCTAACTTCGACCCTGGAAAAGCCCACAAGGGGAAAACTGATGAGAGAGGAGTTTTTTATTATTTTTAGAGCTCTGTGAAAGAATTTCTTACAGTAGTCATCTTCAACAATTTATTTTGGTTTTTGTGCCCAAAACCCAGCATAGAAATTTTGCCTTCAACTCCTCGATTTTTGTGCTCAGAAATCCGTACACAATACGGATTTCAGACTCGCAGGGATGATTTTAGGGGCTAAATTTCGCTCATGGGCTAATTTTTCATAGTTTTTCCAAAAACGAGATTCGTTATTTTAAAAATGATTTGCCCAAATTCTATAGGATAAAATTATTTTACCTTAAAAATCGCCAAAATTTTATAAAAACTATATAAAATCTTTAGAAAATTGAATATTTTTACAAACATATCACCAATCATTTATAGTTGGTATATGAAGGATTAGTAAGATTCACCAAGGTTTCTTCATTTTAAAATAAATTTCCATCCTTAAAATCATCCCTGTTTCAGAGCAATAAATGATGTATGGTTCACCTAGAAATTCATGCCAGTTTGCTGAGATATTTTAGCAGAAATTTGAGGCTGTTTCCTCTCTCGATTTCTGTGCCAATACCTCCCAGAAATTTGTGCAGCCTTCAATCTCAATTTCCGTGCCAATATTCTGCTGTACAGCCTGCTTAGAATCCATACTGTACGGCCATGTACTTGCTGTACCTCTTCCTTGATTTGCGTGTTGTACTCTGCCTTGAAAATCATGCCTCTTTCCAGCAAGTTCTCTCCTCTTTCTCAGCTCGACTCTCTCTTCTCCTTGCCCTCTCAAAACTCATGAAAGAATGCCAAGAATAGGTG
>JZKD02S0658014.1:50525-69921 GCA_000966675.3 Picea glauca
TTGCACCAGGAAGAAAGAAGGACGTTGCCCTTGGAGACACCCTGGCAGACCTAGACCCAGGGGGATCTTGCTCTTCCACCTCAGCGTTGACCTTTGAGAGCCCATGATGTCACCATCATGACCCTGGACGTCATCCAGAGCTAGGGTTTGCATTTTGAGGGCAGTTGTGAGTTGGTTGGCATGTGCGGGCATCATCCAGCGCCTTTGGAGGCCAAACGTTCTGCATCTGGAGCCCAACATTCCACCTTGGGGGCTCAACGTCACCCTTGAAGATGATTTTAGATGTTAATTAGTTTTATTTATGTAAAAATTGAATTTTGATGTAAATTGTCTAAGTCGTCCTTTTATTTGACCTAAACTTAATTGAAGGTCAAAGTTTTGTATAAATAGAGATAAAGTACTCTCATTTTTTCATCATAACTCATCACACAACAAGTGTGGATTGAAATTTGCGCCCTCCTTAAGGGCTATTGGCTGAGATAACTAGTGCACATCTTCTTGGAGGGGCTTTTTATGGTGTATCTTGGCTATTTTTCATGGTGGAAGATCTTCAACTAGGGTTTGGCTTGATTATTCTTGGTGAAATAAGTAGAAAATCTGGAATTTTGTTCATGTAATAAATGCTTGTGGTAAATTTTTCTTATTTCATGTTAAAGATTATGAAATTGCTTGCTTAAACCCTAGGAGAGAAACAACAAGGTGCTTCTTTCTCTCTCTAGCTCTTTTGCTTGTTTAAATTTCTCAAGTACATCTTGTTTAGAAGTGACTACTAGAGCCCTAAAGTGCTAGCACTCTAGTATCTACATTCTAATTGCTTATTGCATAATATATTTTCAATAGTCTAAGGAAGGAAGGTTTACTAGGGCCTAAAAATGCTTACTCTCTAGTGAATTTGTCTTCAAGATTTGGATGTTTGAGGCCTTGAAGTGCCAACTCCTCTTGCATCCACCTCTTTTCTTTTCGCAAGTATTATCATTGCTATTTTCTCCAAGTTGTGTTGTTGTTGTTGTTCACTCCATAAGCCCAAAAGGGCACTTGTCCACCTGCTTTAGTGAATGATTGATCAAACAAACATTCAAACTCTCTTCCTTAAAGCTCTTGCTAACTTCTACTAACTCTAAACTAGACTAATTCACTAGTTAACTTGTTGTTGTTGCAAATCAATGCTACATCCATACTAATCCATACTAATTTGTTGCATACACCTACATAATTCACATCTAACTCACTCAGAAATTGCTTGTGATAATTACTAAACAATCTACTTGATAAATGCTAAGTTTCCATGATATTTTCTTGCAATTATGAGCATTAAAACTTCTTGTTGTTACAAAAGATTGCTACAGACATCTAACTGCAGCAAATTTTCTGCAAAACTGACCTTTAATGCTAGCTAGACACCTCAGAAAATGCTTGTAACAATTGATTATCATTTTTCCTAGTTAATGCTACTTTTTCATTATCTTTTCAAGCAATTATGAGGCATATTTCTTGCAGTTGTTATAAAATACTTATTGCTGTTGTAAACTTTAATATCACTGCAATTTTATATCAGCCAAGCTCCAGCTTATATTCCAAAGGTTCATTGTCTTATTGAAGCACTAACATCATTTTGTACTTGAAAGCTGCCATATTTTTGCTTTGTTGTCTTGTTCTGGGCAGGTACACTTCATCTTCACTTTTTCTTCATCTCTCAAAGACATAACAAACCTTTTGACTTGAGTGACCAGTGAGAGGGGGGTATTCTTGCATCCTTGTCTTAGTATCATCAGCCCTTTAGGTCACTAGGGACATCTCCCTTGGGGTAATCTCGACATACTCCTAAACAGAAAGGGGTTTCCTATTAAGATGACAGTGATAGGTCACCCCCTTGTTATGCCAATCTTGCCTCACTTGCCTTGGGCTTTGGGCAAGTACAGATTGTGCGATAATAGTACTAACGAACAGATCTTGCAGATTTGAGTTACCAAACAATAGATCTAGCAGATTTGGGGTACCAACAGACAGATCTAGTGTAGATATTAAGTACCAGCAGAAAGATCTAGTAGATCTGAGGTACCAGTGGACATATCTAGTGCAGATATGAGGTATCAGTAGGAAGATCTAGCAAATTTGAGGTACCAGCAGACAGATCTATCATCTAGCAGATATGAGGTACCAGTGGACATATCTAGTGCAGATCTAAGGTATCAGCAGCAAGATCTAGCATATTTGAGGTACCAGCAGGCAAATCTTGCAGATCTAAGGACTAGCAGGCAAATCTAGTGCAGATCTGAGTGTCCAGCAAGAAGATCTGGGCAGAGGATTTCTTCAGGGCCAGAGTTGCCAAGTTTGTTGTAATTGTATTTTTCCTCAGTGGGCCATTTTCCCAGTAAGGGAGCCCTTGTAAGATTGGAGTCGTTATTAATGCAAAGCTGATTTGAAGGGCAGAAATTATGTGTTGTGTGAAGTTTGGTTTCCATATTTTGATTTCAATGTTTTATTTCCAACTAGTATATTTTATTATGTATGCTGTAATTTATTTATCAACAAGGAAAAACACAAGGTAGTAAAGTATCTAGGTGTTGGGGATAGTGATATTTTTCAACACGCTGATTTTAGATGATGTTGTTCTGGGTATTGACTCCACCTTATTTGGAGACATTCTTCATCCCCCAGAGGTTGGTACTTTTCTCTTGCATGTTGTAGTTGGTAATGTGAGGCCTATTCCTCAGCTAATGCTAGTGATTCATAGTGACTCTAACAAGTCGATGGCCACTTGTTTGCAAAGGGACACTCCTCTCAACTCCTTCGATGTAGTTTCCTCTCACAGATCTATAGGATTTATCCCACTTTCTTCTCTTGACATGGATGATTCTCAGCTTCTTTCAATGAGTTAGTTTGTTTGTGTGGATCTTGGTCTTTCGCACTATGATATTTGTCCTTTTGGGACATACTATATGCAGCACATTTCAATGAATCACCTCATGGATTTTGTGCTTCTCAATTGTGATCTTAGTCTCTCATGGGGCACTATCATTGGCGAGCTTCAACCTCAGCGATGAATTGTGCTCCTGTTTGCTCCTTCAGTCAACCAACATACTTCAATGGCTCTTTCTTTCAGACTTCAACCAAAGGCCACCTTTACCAAGTTGTGGAGTTGTGTTGGTATTGGTATTACAGAGTTTTGGGGAGGCTCAATCTTCAAATGGTATATGTTTAGCATTAAGGGGGGAAGGTGCAATCTAATGCTTTCTCTTCTTCCCCTCAAGTTCATCTTCAAGGAGGATGTTGTGCATAGGGTCAACCTTATGTTGAGATGGGTATTCATTAACACTCTCACTTCTTTTCAGTGATGGTCGACCATGTTTTCGAATTGGTTATCCACACACCAACTCTCACTTGTATTCCAGCCACCTTCACTCCTAGTTGTATTTGAGTTGGGTACTCACACATCCACTCTCTTCTATATTCTAGCCACGACCACTCTTGGTGAGGAGCTAGGTATTTATAAACCCACTCACATCCTATATTTGAGCTTCCTTCTAAGTTGTGTTTTCTTAGGTGCATTTGTGTTGGTTATTCACACACCCACACTCCTATCGTATTTGATCTCTCTCAATTGTGTTCAAGCTCTCAGATTATATTCAAGCTTTCTTCTCAGTTGTGCTCTCTCAATTGTATCTTTGTTGGGTATTCATATACCCAATCCCCTGTCATTTTTGAGCATTCTCAAATGTGTTCGAGCTCTTTAAAATATATGGAGTTGGGTCTTCCTACTCTCATTTCAACTACGATTGATCTTATTAGAGTTAGGTGCTCCCATCTCTTCTCTCTTATAGGATGTTCCTTCTGACACTTCTTCGGATAGGTAGATCAGTGGCACTCTTCTTCCAGTAGATGTGCAGTATGGTTGGGATGTGTCTTCCAACCCTCCTACATTGGATAAGTGAGTCAGTGACAATAATTTCCAGCAGATACTCTTTTAAAAATCTAGCTCTTTGAACCATAAATGGGGATGGGATTCAAGATGAGACATGGGAACAACCTTTGTTCCAAAGTCCCTTGTGAAAGAAATGACAAAGGACCAGAATGGAACACCCTATATGTAGATACGGCAACAACACTAGTTTATATAGATAGGGGTGCATATACTCTATATTCATCTCATTGATCAAGCGGAAGCAGTGATGGTATCTCATCCCTCAACCAGTGACAGCACAAGGAATGGGAGGCCGAGGACCATTAGGGCCTTTAGGGGTGAGCGATAGAAAAAAGCTCGATTGATAAGAATAGTTCAATAGAAGCATTCATTTAGGAGACCAGAAATTCAACAATCAATCCCCTTCAAGGCATGAGAAACACAAAGTTGAATGTTGTACATGGTGTTTCTTCTAGCACTTCTTTATCGAATAGGGAATTTAGTGTCATGGTCTCTAAACTTGTGTGCAATTTGGTGGCAACATTCTTCCAATGGATTACTGGGTCCACTTTTTTACTGAGTTGGGTAATCAAAACCCACTCTCTCTTCTTCCAACTACGATTGACTCTTCATTGAGTTGGGTATGCCCACTCTCTTTTATACCTTCTATCTCTTCTATTTATGCCTCTTTATAGTGCTTCTTCATCRGATGGACAAATCCAAATCATATTCCCCAAATTATGAGCAATTCAATGATGGCATTTCTTCAGGAGTTTAGCAATTCTATGTTGATGATGGTTGGGTATTCATAAAACCCTATGTTRCAGGAAATGGCACTTTGGGTGTCAAAAAATGTTTTCGTACGGAAATGAAAAAATGTGTGGTACGAACATGAAACATGTTTTCGAAATCAGCATTTCAAGCCATGGTTGTGACTCTAGATCGGAATAGGAGGATAGATTCCAAGATAGATGAGGGGAAGAATATCAGGTTCCGAATATTGGATAATTATTGGTAGGAAAATTGTTGTTATTTAGTGTCATTCTTACACCCTTTACTTGAGGTCATTCACTACACTGACACAGATGCTCCTAGTCTTTTAGAAATCTATGGAACTTTTCATAGCATGTTGGGTCAAGTAAAAGCATCCATTTGTGAAAATGAACCCTCCTTAGAGTTTTATATGAACTAGATTCAACCCAGTATTCAGCATAGGTGGGATCGAAGGAGCACACATTTGCACATGGAAATGTATGCACTTAACCCAAATTTGTATATGGAAAGCCTTGGTAGAGTTCCTCCCATTGATGATCAAGAGATCCAAAAGGAATTTTGAGTTGCCATTGCAAATATCTACCATGCGAAGGAGGGGAGAGCACTTCGGAAACAATGGATTTAATTTGCAGGTCCCAATGGTCCATTCAACAATCATGATGCAAAGGAAGATCATAGAGACTTAGGCCAAGATGACCCAAATGGTTGGTGGAGGATGCATAGGGATGATGCTCCAAAGATCCAACATCTTGCTATTCACTTATTGTCTCAAAATGCTAGTTCTTCTACAACAGAGAGGAATTTATCCACATATAGTTTCATCCATTCTATCAAGAGGAATAGACTTACCTCTAGGAAAGCAAAGAAGCTAGTTGCAATCCACAGTGCACTACGTCTTGCGCATAGCAAGACACTAGAGTATCAAAGGTGACCCGCAACATGATGGGATGTGGATCCATAGATAGATGGGGAGGATGGACCAGAGGAGGTGCGACATGGTTTGGTTGGTGTGCCATTGGTTACTCATGAGAATGACTTTGAATCGGATAGTAAATCTCCCATTGATGATCATGGTGACTCCATAAAGCAGATGGATGCAAGAGGATCAGTCAATGTCATTGGTGCCTTGATGCTCATTTGATGTTGATTTCTTTTAGCTACTTTTAGTTTTCATTGTCCATTGTTAGTGTTCAGTTTTGACTCTAGATACTAATGACCAAGTCTTTGACTCTTTATTATTTTTGAGTAATTTTAATTTATTGTTTCAGTGTTTATTATCTACTTAGTACTATTTGTTAGGATATTTAGACACATAAGAGTTAGTTAAGATCAACTTGGTCTAATGTGTCGTTGGGTTAAAGTGTGTTTCTTTAGTATGCATTTGTAATCCGAAAGTCATGATACGTTTTCCACATAGGGTATTCCGACAGCTCATATTTTCCTCGATCTTAATGGCTACATTGATTTGTGGCTTAACACCAGATTGGTCCATGATCTCTATTTAAAGGGCATGGAGGGTCATTTGTCGATGATCAATTGTGAGAAACTCTCTGTAACATATTTTCTTTTGAATTAATAAATTGCTCTAAGTGGCCACATTGGTTGGGGTCGTGGATGTTTCCCCACAAAGGTTTTACCACGTAAAAACATCGTTGTGTTGATCTTTGATCTGGTTGTGTGAGTGGTTATTGAAGGTGTTCGTCCCCTATTGGAATATGTGTTGTCAAACATGGTATCAAAGCGCATTTGAAAACCCACTCCCATTGTAGATCAAGATCTTGAAGCCGTGTTGTCGCATCTCTGGTTTCTACCATTTCCAAACATTTATGGGTTGAGAGGATTGTTCTATTGAGTCCACAGTGCTCGTTTTAGTTAGGAGCGCTTTTCATTTCACTCGAAAAAGTTTTTCTTTGCCTAAGATACGGCCATTTCAGTGAGATCTAGAGGTATAAAGCCTGAATACACCCTTTTTAAATTTTTACAGAGATAATATTTCGGTTTCTGTTTTTGTTTCCAGGTTGCTACTCTTTTCGGCTTGTGTATGCTCTTTTCCCTGCGCTCTGTGCGATCTCGACAAATCAAAAACAGAGCGGAAAGTGTTTTTTTATCTATCTATGCTCTTTGTCGTGCGATCTCAAAAAATTAGAAACAAAAGGAAAACTTGCATTTTCTGGGTAAGCTAACTGAGATCTAACCCTTGTTGTTGAGAAGTGAAATTTATTGTGTGTGTGAATGCATGAAAATAAGTTTTTCTTGAGCACGCACTCCAAGGCCATCTTCCACAACAACACCCCATATCCTCCTTAAGACTATAATGTGTTTTGCACTAGCTCACTTGGTTGAAAGTTACTTTATACTTAGTAAGAGGTCTTGAGTTCAACTTTTTTTTTGTTACTTTTTTTTAAAAAGTTCATGTATTCATTGTAAACTGCATTTCACTTAATTATAAAAGTGAATCACTATTAAATAACTTTAATATTTTATTTTAAGTTATTTGTTTTGCATGCAACTTTCATTTATAAAGTAACTTCATTGTAAAAATGATTCTCACTTGTTCTATAAAAGTGGGTCACTTCATAAGTAACTTATTTAAAAGTGAGCTTATAGGCAAAGTTAGATAAGGAGGAACATCAGCATGTGGACCATCTTCTACTTGCCACATGAGTCTTTGGTTACCATTTATGCCTTTTTTCAAAAGGGCATAACTTTCACATATGAAGTCCGTTTTCAATGTCGTTTTATTGAAACAACCTATTTTTCCGAGAGCTTTCCATCTAGACCATCAATTTCAGCTTTTAAATCCATATTCTTTGCATTTTTTAATATGGCTTCTCCCGATGATCATTTTCTTATCGGTACTATCTACTTCTCATGGAAATCCCATATGGAAGATTTACTAAGAAGTAAACAATTGTACCAAATTACCTTGGGAAAAGAACAAGAATCCACTAATGATGAAAAGAAATTCAAATGGGATAATAGAAATGATGAAGCACGTGGACTAATTGGAATGTTCATTTCTCCTGATTTAAGGTTTCACCTTCAAGGACTCAATGCCCTTGATGAAGCTTGGGAAAAGCTTGAAGTTGTGTTTAGTAAACACAATATTATTCGATCCCACCAATTGGAAAAACAATTAATGACTTCAAGTCCAAATGATTTTCCTTGCATTGAAGATTACTTATCTAAGTTCAAAACACTTAGACTTTTGTGTATAGAATGCAACCTAGATCAGAAGGAAGATCGATGCATATTTGTTATTCTTGCTAAGCTTAGTAGTGCATATTCTGTTTTTATATCTACATTTTATGCCACTAGAGAAGCTCTAGGGAGTGCTTATAAAAAACCCTCTCTTAAGTCTTTTTGTGATGCTTTCATTCGAGAGCAAGATAAGTTTGTGCAACTTGGATTGGTTAGCACTGCAAGTACATCCAACAAAGCCTTAGTGGTTCAACAGAAAGATAAATCCAAGAATCCCAAGAAGCAACATCCTCGCCACAACAACAAGCAAAACAAGGGTCTCAAACCCTCTCCGCCAGCTTCTACTCCTAATGGTGACAAAGGAGCAAAATCCAAAAGTAAGAAGAATGACAGGCATTACAACTTTTGTGGGAAAGATGGTCATGTGGAGTCTAAATGTTTTAAAAATATGGACGCCTTAGAAGTAGTGATGAAGAAGCACAACATCAGTACCAATTCTTCTTCTTCTTCTTCTCATGGACGTGCACTTTTTGCTTCTGGTTTCTCCTTCAATGCAACTTCTACTTCTTATGATAAGTTGCTTATTGATTCTAGGGAATCTTATCATATGGCTAACGATAAAGCCATCTTTTATGCTCTTAATGAATGGAACACCAAGAAAAGATTTGTTGGTGATGATAGATCTCTTAGTGTTGTAGGGTCTGGAACAGTTCAAGTAGATAATGGTCATTTCAATGATGTATTGTGTTCCAAGTCTTTCCTACAACCTTCTATCAGTGTATCAGATCACTCATTTAGGTGAAGGTAAAGCCATAGAATTTTCACCTTACCAAGTTGTAATCAAGGATTTAAAAGATCCTAAGCATGTCCTCACAACTGGAATTGTTGATGATATTACCAAGTTGTACAACTTTCTTATTGATTCCGGTTTTTCTAGATGTCATTATGACCCTAATGTCTATACCAAGAAAGTAGGAAGCCATCTCATAATCCTTGTTCTTTATGTTGATGACCTTATCCTCATTGGTAGTGACCCAAAACTTTTAACCCGTGTGAAATTTAGCCTTAAAAAGAAGTTTGAAATGACAAGCTTGTTAGTGATTGTAGCTTAGACAAGTATTTTCACAAGGTTGTCTACTTGTGGAAATCATCATTTAATGTATCCTATGTTTTTTTCTTACGTTCACTTTATTAATTAATTAGAAAAGTGAATGTCTTTTATTAAAGCGACTTTTAATTAATAAAGTGCCTAAGTTGAGTCGTGTTACCCCCCGAGGCTAGGGGTAACTAAGGAGATGATCTCTCGAGGCCCGCAGGTTGAAGGCATGGAGTGTCGAGAGCCAGATGACCAGCTGAGCCCACATTGAGCAAATAGAGCCCCTCCTCTCCACCACACATCATCATTCATCGATAGCAACATAGCAACATCCACCACACCAGCTTGGCCTAGAAAGGACAACAGGTCTTGCTTCATGAGGTAACAAGTCCGGTTTCATGGTAAATGTCATTTTAATAATTGAAGCATTTGAGCATGTTGCAAAGGGTCCTTTCTTGTTTATGAAAATGTTTGCTTGGAAATTATACATTTTTCCTCATTTCACCTTGGTTGTTGACATGGTTTCCTAGTAACTGGGTCACCCTCGGTAAAAGAGTTGCTACTAGGGGGTCTCCTTGAAGGGTCACCGTACCATTCCCACTCATACTTGTCACTTTCCACACATCTTCCACTTTGTTTATTCATCTTTTGGGTCTTTGGGTTCATTGACCACAAGAAGGGCTTGTACATCATTTCATGGGAAGAAGGGGTTGAAGGCCCAGAGGTGTTGTGGCTGGCAAAAGTTAAAAGCCATAAATTATCCTTCTAGATGCTCGCCCTAAGGTCCTGAGAACAATGAAACGCTTCTCCATAAAAAATGAAGGACCTTTAAACAAAAAACAAATAATTAATAAATGTCTCGCTTGATGGGGGAATGCATTTGCAGTGTCTTTTAATTTCTAATGCATATGGCACTCAATGTGTTCCTAACTTCAAGTGGCATTGCAGTGCCTTTTACTTTCCATTGCACATAGCACTCGATGTTTGGACCATAATAAATTAATGGCAAATAAAAGGGCTTGGAAAAAGGTTACATTGCAAACGAGGGATGCAACACACCCTCCACAAAGGCACCCATAAATGAGACAATATGAGCCTTTGATATGTCAAGAACCCCATGCCCAAAAGTCTTACCCCAATCCACCTCATACTCACTACATGACTTAGAAAGGGTCTTCTTGGGAAACACTCCGTGACTTGGGGATTGGTCTACCCAATAGGACACCATGACAACCCTCCCATACTTGAATTTCCCAAATTTTATAAGGTCTTTGAGCATTTGTTTAGTTTGAAAAGGGGGGATTTAATGCACATGTTTGGGTGGTTCTTTTATTAAATGTAGCTTACTTGGCATGATACATGTGACCTGTGGACCCTTGGAGGGCATACTTGTTTTTCTTTGCAAGACCTTGCTCGGTGAAAGCTATCCATGGAGGAATTATGCCATTTTGACCTTCATGAGGGGTTGAAAACCTCTAGGATGGACGACATGCTCCACAGGTTGGGAAAAGCACCTCGGAGCTTTTATGTGCAAAGGATACAGGACATTGCCTTTGGAGGCACTTTAACATCATTCAAGGATGACATCATAGCCCTTCGCACCTGGACATTGGCCTTTGGAGGCCTAGGACGTCATCTTCTAAGCCCTTGATGTCATTTGGAGGCTAGGGTTTGGTGGGCTTGATGGTTCCAGAAGTGATGTGATGTGTTTTGAAGGAAGGAGATGCATGGCATGACACTCTACAACATGAGAGCTTGGCACATGGCCTTTGGAGGCCCAAGAATCTGTTTTTTGAGGCTCAACGTCTCACCTTTAGGCCTCACGTCACCCTTCTAGGGCATGATGTCACCCTTTTTAGGGTTTACTTTATGTAATTTTTATATTTGCAAGTTGTAAGAGCAAATAAAGGGGGTCAGCCCTCTTTGAATTTGTTGTTGACAATTTTATGTGGACAAATTGGTTTAGATGGCCTCATATAAATAGAGGATCATCTCTTTTCATTTTCACAACTCATCACTTGAGAATTACATACTCTTGGACCGAAATTTTTGGCCTCCTTGGGAAAAATCGCTATCTCTCTTTTTATGTCATTATGGATGCAACACTTGTTATTTGGAGCAATCAAGGCTAGCAACTTCTCTTGGTGGTTTTCTTTGGCAAGTTGTGGATGATATCTTGGTAGTAAGGGTTTATTTGCATGCTTTCTCTTGGATTTGGTAAGTAATTTATGCAATTATTGTTGTTTTGTTTGTTTAAATTCAAGAAATACATCTTAAAACACTAGGAGGAGTAAAAAGGCTTACACCCTCCACCAAAGTTAATTCTTCTTTGTCATTGAAGGGCTATAAGGCTTGCAACAATAAGTAAGAATGTTTACACCCTTGTTGCAAGGCTTAACTAGGGTAACTTCTCTAGAAAGTAAGGGGGTTTACACCCCTAGAGAAACTTTAAACCCTAGTTCATCTTGGATTTTGAGCTAGACGATTGGAAGGATTGTTGTTCGGTTTTATAAGGGTTTTACTCTGAACAAAGATCTTTTCTTCCTCCTTGTTTAACTTGTCTTCCAAGGAAGAGACTCCATTCACCCAAATAATAAGGCACTAATCTTTGCATTGGAGGTTGCTAATTGTTGCATTGGTAAACGTGAATTTTGAGATATTAAGATTGTCCAAGTTGGATCTGAATTCTACATGATTTAAGCTTTCTTATGCTACAAGGGCGTCTTAATTGGTCAAGTGATTGGTCTGTTGTAATAAGCATTAAGCTACAGCCATTAGGGCTGCAACAAACTCACTCTCTCACACCTTTTCCTCACTTTTCTACTGCTGAAATTTACTTGTAAGCTGTGATAATTAATCTATTGTTTAAGGGCTATTGTTTGGGTGGCTTACTTGCTGATTTTAGTGGTTAGAACTCATTGTTATAGCAAAATTTTGCAACAGACATAGCGCTGTTACAAAAACTTGTTGATAACACTCATTAACAGCCCTCATTTGTCATCAAATTCTTGGTCTAAACATTGTAATATTGTGTACTAATTACAAGCTTTATTTTCCAATATCATATACTTGATTTTGTTGGTACATTTTGCAGCTGTTGTAATTCTTCATTGCTGATATATATCTCCTTACTGCTGCAATTTTGGGACAGCAAGCATAACTTCTTGTTTCCCTCTTGTTCTAAGGCTTATTTACATCATGCATTGTCTTGGTTTTGGTTGTCTAACATTGGTTTTGTAGGTACTCTCCATTGGCAACTTTTCCTTGACCGATACTCAACCTCCATCAAGCTCCTAGAACCTTTCATTGTGACCTATCGGGGTGCTTCATTCTTCTCCTTGGCTTCTCCCTTGCAATCCCCCTCGGGTCACCCGGGAAGCCCCCCTTGTGCTAGACTTGTCCTTCACTAAAACGAGGGGGATATCTATTGAGGTGACAGTAATAGGTGTCCTCACTTGTCTCACACACTTGTTGCTTGGGTTAGGCTTTGCCCATTCTACAATATGTGCGATAACAGATCACTTAGTGATTTAAATAAAAGAGATCCATTGATCCCACGATTAGATCTTGACCATTGAGATTAGGGATTTGGCTCAAGTCAAAGTTATAAAAGACAAAGAGGGCAAAGGACCAAGACATAGAGAGCATTTATTCACAAGTCACGTCAGTAACTGAGAAAATCAGAGTTCTGATTTTCAGCCATTGGCGAGAAGATTTCAGCAAGAGGATTCGGTAGAGAAGACCAGCCATTAATCACAGCAGGACGTTCAGTCCAGGACAGCCCACACATGTGAAATCGTACAGCAGAACAGTGGCAAGTGTGAATTCGTACAACCGCGCAGCAGCAGTAGATCAAGCGTACAGCAGAACAGCCTGCACGTGTGAATCCATATAGGGCCATACAACAGATTTGTATTGTCGTACGGATCCGTACAGCAGTCTCAAGGCAGCAGTTGAGGTCATTTTGGGTTTTCAGTTTTTGTTGTTTTGTCTGTATTTCCTCAGAGCCATTTTCCCAGTCAGGGAGATCTTATAAGTTCTGAAGATATTTGAATGAACTGATTTAGAAGAGAAGGAAATAATTGAGCAATGTGTGATTGCTTTTCTAGTTTTGACTGCAAGAAAGTGTTGATAATTCCAGTAAAGTAATCTAGAGACTAGATCTGATCTGTTTGCTTAGATTGTTGGTTTTAGAGTAATTAACATGGTATCAGAGCTCTTGCTCTGAGAGAAAAGCGGATCTAGGTTATTCAGTGCAGATTACTTCAGCGAGCTTGAAGGACAAAGTTCAAGACAGACATGTCAATCGTCAGCCTGAAGGTCGAGAATAGACTTGACGAGTTCTCAAATTTCCTGCCTTGGAAGGCAAGACTGACACTCCTCATGAAGGAGCAAGATTTGTGGGATATCGTGACCAGTGGTATTCCTGCTCCAACACTAGCACAGACTACAGCGTAGGGAACACTACAGGTGCAGCCAGTAGTAGATCTGGCTCTACGGGCATCGTTGGAGAAGAAAGACATAAAGGCCTAGAGGGTGATCCTAGAAGCTATCAAAGATCATATGATTCCACATGTGGCAGAGAAGGTCAGTTCCAAGAACATGTTTGATAACCTAGTATCACTTTTCCAGAGTGATAATATGAGTCGGAAAGTGATTCTCAAAACCAAACTCAGAGAATGTAGAAAGACCCACTTCGATAATGTTACAAGTTACCTTATGAGGATCACACAGATCTGTGACCAGCTTACAGTGATCGGAGAGACAATCCAGGAGACAGAGCTAATTAATGTTGCTCTGAATGGGTTCACCAAGTCTTAGGAACTGTTATCGCACAATCTGTAGAATGGGCAAAGCCTAACCCAATCCACAGAAGTGTGACAACTACGGAAGTACCTACCCACTGTCACCTTAGATAGACATTGCCCTCGCTTTAGTTATGATGAAATCACCACAAGGGCAGAATCCTGGTGACCCTAGGGGATTGAGAAGGAAAGTGAAATGATAATCAGTGAAACCCCTATATGTAAGGCTTGGATATGAAGAATGGCTTGGAAAAGAGTCTTTTGAAAGAGAAGATGGTTGCCAAGTGTTTTGTACCTGAAAAACAATGTTAGCCCTGCCTGGAACAAGACAAACAATCATAAACCAAGCCTTTTATCAAAGGGGATCAAGCAAGAATCCTTGCTGTCCCAAATTGCAGCATTATATATGTGTACAAATCAGCAATAAACAACTATCAACGGCTGCAAACTAAAATCAAGCATAAGATAGTGGAAACTAAGCTAGTAAAAACTAGTTAAACTTCCATGAAATGAAACAAGACTTTAGTGATATTAGAGGGCTGTTTATTAAAGTGTTGCCAGCAAAGTATATAACAGCCAAATGGCTGTAGCAAACGATTGCTACAGCAGCAAGATCTAACCACTAAAACTGACAAGTAAACCATCTAAATGATAGCTAATAAGCAGTAGAACAACAATCTAGGTTTACTAGTAAATTTCAGCGGTAGAGTAGAGAGCAATAAATGAAAAAGAGAGTTTTTCTGCAGCCTTAATGGTTGTAGCATTACGTTATAATAGCAAGAAGAATTAGTTGGCCAATCAAGACGCACGTAGGGCACAAGAAAGCCTCAAGCATGAAGAATAACTTCCAACTTAGACAATTGCAAAATCACAATTTTTCACATATACCAATGCAATGATTTTATTTCTCCAATGCAAATTAGATGAGTGCCTTGTCAATTGGGTTATGGGGTCTCTTGTATAAGGGCTAGTTGTGTTACCTCTCTAGGGGTGTAAACCTTTTTACTCCCTAGGGAAAACAAAACTAGCAAGGTAAATCTAGGAGGGTGTAAGCCCTTTTACTCCTCCTAGCAACTTTTGCAAAAGTAGCTTATCCAAGACAATGGTGATAGATCTTAGTGGAGGGTGTATGCCTTTATACTCCTCCAAGAGCTTAATGAAATTAACCTTGCAACCAAGAAAGAACAACACAAAGTATAAACTCCTTACCTAGTCCAAGAATTAGCAAGATAAATCCTTCTTTACTAAGAACATTCCATCACAAGAGCAAGAACAAAGCATCCAAGAGAGAGCGCTAGCCTTCCTTCCAATAGACAAGTAAGAAGCATCCAAATAGCACGAAAGAGAGAGAGATGTGATTTGCCCAAGTAGGGTGAAAATTTCAGCCAACACTTATGTCATTCTCAAGTGAGTTATATGTAAAATGAAAGTGACAAGGCCTTTATTTATACAAGACCTTGTAAAACAAATCTGTCCATATATTTAGGGTAAAACACAAATTAGGGAGGTCGACCTCTTCAATTTGCTCCTGTACAAATTAAAATTTAAATTTACAAAAGAAGAAAGCCCTAAAAGATGATGTCATACCCCTAAGGGGTGACGTTTTGGCATAAGAAACAAGATGTTGAGGTTTTTGAGGGAGACGTTGGGCCTCCAAAGGCCATGTCTTCATGTGCAAGAGTCTTCCTCCATCAAGATGTGCCAAGTCATCATCAAACCATCCAACACCACCAAACCCTACCCTCCAAGTATGACGTCATGCCCTAAGAGATGACGTTTTGAGCCTCCAAGGCCAAACGTTGAGCAAAGGGGGGGCTAGTATCCTTCTTCAAGGTGTCATCTCATGCCTCCAAAAGAAACGTTCATCTTCCATGTGTCCAAAGAGAAGGGGGCGCATCATCCAACCTGTGGGCTTCATGCCCCAAATGAAGGTCCAAGTGACCTTGTGCCTTCATGATCAAACTCTCACCTGTCAAGGTCCTGCAAAAAAAAACAAGTACACCCTCCAAGGGTCCACAAGTCACAACATCATGTCAAGTAAGCCATATCTAATAAAAGAACCACCCAAACATGTGCATCAAAACCTCCCTTTCAAAATAAACAATGTTCAAAGACCTTATACAATTTTCCAAATTTAGATATGGGAGGGGTGTCATAATGCCCTATTGGGTGAACCAATCCTCAAGTAGGGGATGTTTCCAAGCTGAAAACTTTCTAAGTCATGTAATGAATGTGAGGTGGATGAGGTTAGACATCTAGGTATGGGGTTTCATGACATACAAGGACTCGTATTGTCTCATTTATGGGCGCCTTTGTTGAGGGCTAGCCACATCCTTTTCCTCTGTTTGTTTTTTTAAGGCATATTTTTCCAAGCCCTTTGTTAGCCATTTACTTTGCATGTGTCACCAAGTTGAAGACAATAATAAAGGGCACTAAAAAGGAAATGCATTACCCACATACGCTCTACCTTAAGGCTTGGTTTGCATGCCTTTCCAAGTTGAAGACAATAAGGGGCACTAAAAAGGAAATGCATAGCCCACAAACGCTCTACCTTGGAAAGTTTTAGTAATTGATTACTTATTTATTTTATGGGTCCCTTACTTTTTTGAAAAGTGATTCATTGCTCTCGGGATCCCAGGGTGAGCCTTTATTGCATGATGTTTTTGCTAGGGAACCTCCAAGCCTAATGGCCCCTTCTTCCCATGAAACGAGGTACGTGCCCTTCTTGGGTCAATAAGCCCGAAAACCTAAAAGGTGGGGAGACGGAGGGGAGGAAGTGATGGAAGGTGGCAAGTATGAGCGCAAATGGTACGATGACCCTTCAAGGAGACCATCCAGTAGCAACCATTTCCCTAAGGGTGGCCACTTACTAGGAAACCATGACACTCACCAAAGTGAAATAGGGCAAAAAGCATAACTTCCAAGCAAATGTTTTCAAAATCAAGAAAGGACTCTTTGCAACATGTTCAAATGCTTCAAATATTAAGATAACACTTACCACAACACCGGACTTGTTACCTCGTGAAGCAAGACTTCTTGTCCTCTATGGGCCATGCTGGATGTGGTGGACGTTGCTGCCATCGATCGGATGGTGGTGCGTAGTATGATAGGGGCCCCTGCCTACTCATATGCCTCTCAATACTCCATGTCTACAACCTGAGAGCCTCGAGACATCGTCTCCTTAGTTATCCCTAGGAATGGGGGATAACAATACCCATTCATCATGGGCATTTGTGCCCGAGAGCATCTTCCCAAGTGGGAGAGACTTTGGGATGACTACATTCAAGAGGAGACTCAAAAGGAGTCTAGGTCCGGCAAGAAGGGAGGAGGAGGAGATGAAAACTTAGCCCTTGTCAGCAAAACCAAGAAAGGCAAAGGGAAAGCTTATGTCAAGAAGGGTGACATTCAAGGAGAGGGACAACAATCTAGGCAGAAGAGAGACATGAGCAAGATCAAATGTTACATTTGCCATAAGAATGGTCACTTTGCTTCTCAATGTCCACAGAGAAAGAAAGGCAAGGGGAAGCAGCACACAGTTGCAGCAGCAACAGAGACAGTTAAGCGAACTTGCATCAAAGTTCGAGAGTGATTTTTCACTCGTCCCTTGCCTTTCTTCCAGCACTATTACCAGGAACAGATAGTACTTGGACAGTGGCACATCTCGTCACATGACAGAGACTAGAGAGTTGTTCAGCAGTTTATCAAAGGAGGACTCAAAGCTCCACATAGAGCTTGGCAATAATGTCAAGTATCCAGTGAGGGGTCAAGGGACAATTCAATTCCAGCTTGAGTCAGGAGGATCCTTTGATGCCCAGGAGGTATTGTATGTACATGGCCTGAAGAAGAATTTTTTTTCCATCTCAGTCATGGAGTACAAAGGTTATGAGGTTAACTTCCGGAGGGGCAGGTGTTCATTTGCCCAGAGGGAGCGAATCTAGACACTGCTTTGAGGATTGGAGTCTGGGATGGGAACCTATATAGACTTCAAGGCCAACCTGTTCAGGCGTTGATGCACACTAATGAGAGCTTGTGCAAGTTGTGGCACAAGATGATGGGACATCTCCATCACAAAGCTCTACCATTACTCGGGGAGATGGTCACTAGGCTTCCAGACTTCAATCTGGAACATCAGGGGGTGCAGAGGCTGTGTTCTTGGCAATAATGTCAAGGCGTCATTTCCTAGTAGCAAGAATCGATCCAAAGCCATTTTGGATCTGATACATTCTGATGTTGGTGAGCCTATGTCAGTTGCTTCAGTGAAGGATGCATCCTATTATGTGACCTTCATTGATGACTTCTCCAGGAGACCTGGATCTACTTCATGAAGATCAAGGATGAGGTCTTCAGTCATTTCAAAGAGTTCAAAGCTCAAGTGTAGAACATGACAGGAAGAAAGATCAAGGTGTTGAGGAGGAAGGAAGATCAAGGTGTTAAGGACAGACAACGAGGGTGAGTACACCTCCAATGAGTTCATTGATTTCTGCAAGGAGGTAGGGATCAAGAGGGAGAAGACTATGGCCTACAACCCGCAACAAAATGGGGTTGCAGAGAGGAAGAATCGATCTATCATCAGTGCGGTGAAGGCCATGATCGACGATCGAAGTTTGCCTTTGTATTTGTGGACCGAGGCATGCAACACAGTTGTGTATTTGTTGAATAGGAGCCCACATCGGATACTGGAGGATAAAACATTGGAGGAAGCATTCACAGGAAGGAGACCTGAGATAGGACATCTCATGATTTTTGGTTGTCCAATCTATATCCACATCCCTATGGAAAAGAGGACAAAGTTGCAGCCCTCAGAAGGAGGGGCATCTTGGTGGGTTACAACGAAGATTCGAAGGCCTATAGAGCCTTCCTGATAGATCAGCAGAAGACAGTGATGAGACGAGATGTCAAGTTCGAGGAGAACTTAGCATCTAGGTAATCTCAGGATCTACCCACAGTTGCAGAGGGGCCACAGAAGGTGGGCCCAAAAGATGAGCAAAGAGCAGAGACTTCCAATGCAGAGAGCTAGACTCCAGAGGAGCAACAGCAGTCAGCCCCTTCGACTTCAATCAATAGGCCCAGGTGGTTTGAGCAGACCTTACGGGATGCTCGGGAGCATGTTGAGCCTCCCAGGACCACATTCTAGGAGAGCAAGCCTCCTCGGAAGTTTCCAACATATATGACTTTAATGACCAGATCGTAGACTTAGAGCCCTCCAGCTTTGAGGAAGCATCCAGCCAGCAGGTATGGAGAGATGCCATGGTGGAGGAGCACAACTCCATCATGAGGAATGATGTTGGGGAGATTGTGTCAAGGCCAGAGGAGAAATCAGTGGTGACTTCTAGATGGCTTTACAATGTAAAACATGCAGCAGATGGCAGTGTGGAGAAGTACAAGGCGAGATTTGTGGCTCAAGGATTGTTTCAAAAAGAGGGAGTAGACTATGAGGCGACCTTTGCTCCTATAGTTAGATACTCCTCTATTCGAGCAGTACTTTCTATTGCTTTTGAGATGGGGTGGAACATCAAATGGATGTGAAGACCACCTTCCTCAACAAAGTCATTGAGGAAGAGGTCTACATCGAGCAGCCACAGGGGTTTGAGGCAGGGTTACCGGAAGCTTCCCCCCCCC
>JZKD02S0658014.1:95962-108089 GCA_000966675.3 Picea glauca
GTTTTTAAAACATTGATATAGCAATATTGTCACCCAACCATAGGCACGAAGCCACCCCCGAGCACCTTTAACCTTGACAGACAGAATAATTACGGAAACAAACCTTAAAACCAATAGCCAACCAAGATAGCGTATCTATCTCCAAGGCTAGCGTACCAAGCAAAGAATCCAAACCATAACCAAGTAGAAAGTCCAACCATAACCAAAAGCCAAAATCATAGTTGCAGTAGCTGCAACTGCATTGTCTCTCCAAACTTGCACACCACTAATCTTATGCAGTTGTGAGAGTGTGAATGACAAATGAGCTCTAGCGCCCTCTTATTTATAGTGCTCTTTGTCACCTGTCCAGGCCGACTTCTATTGAGTTTTGGTGCACCTCGGGAAGTGGTTCCCTTGTGGTTTGGTGCCTCTAGCCACAAAAGGGAGATGTTGGTACTCTTGTACTTTGTACTTTATGTCTAATTTCACTTTGACTTAGGAGATTTAAGTCAAAAGTGAAATTTGGTCATTTTAGCCTAAAGTGACTATTAATTCACTTTGTGGGTGAATTGAGGGGCATAAAGTAAACTAAGAGAACTTAACCCAAAGTGGGTTTTGAGTTGAAATTATTGTGGGATGATCTCAACCATTGATTAGGAATGGCTTGGGATGATCCTAGTCATTCACTTTTAGGTTTCCTTATGATTTGCCTAAGGAGGGCGCATAAGGCCTAAGGAGGCTCATTCACTCTTATGTTCACTTGGAGAGCTTGAGGAGGAGCATGAGCATGAGGTTGGAGGCATTGGAAGAGGGCAGCTTTGGCGCTTCTATTCATGGAGGAGATATGGGAGCTTGGGACCCTATTATTTAGTGGTGTTCATACTTGCTTGGAGGAGGGCGCACACCTCGCAGGGAGGAACTAGACTTGAGGGATTGCAGATCTGTTTGTTTCAGTGGAGAGGTGGCACACAAGAGCACATTTGTGTGCAAGGGATTCTTCTTCAGAGCATCCAAGGTCAAGGGCGCTTCACTTCAGTGGATTTGGCAACAAGAGGAAGAAGCGCACTAGTCTTGGGCACCCGAGAGGAGCTTGCTTTGTATACAGGTTCCATCCTATTGTATTTCTTGTTGTATCTCATGCTTTAGACACCACTTATATATACTTCCATTCCAAACTGGTTTTCCCCGAGGGGGTTTTATCCAAGGTCATGTTGACCAAAAATACATGTGTTCATTTCATGCATGCTTAGAGTGTAGATCAGCTTACTTGTGTTGTTAAGATCTAGAGGAATTGTTACTTGTTTTGAGTTATATTGCATGTGCTAACTTTGGGTTACAAAAATACATGCAAGGGCATCTCAAAGAACACGTAACCTACAAAAACTATGGGCAGAAAGTTACTAAACTGTTTGCTGTCCTAAAACAGCAAAGGACCGTTTTGAAGATTGAAACTTGAGTCAATTTCAAGGTCAAAGACAGACCTTAGTTGGCAGCCTCATAGAACCTCAGTTTTTTTCATGGTATCAGAGCCTTGTTGGTGAAGTTTTGTTGATTTCTAGAGCATCTTGTGGGCAGTTTTGCGACAGCTTGTTGGCAGATTTTGGACAGCTTGTTGGCAGAGTTAGCGAACAGCTTGTTAGCAGATTTGTTGGACAGTTGGAGGACTGTTTTGTGGACACGTTTGGACAGCCTTACTTTCGCTTGTGTGTCAAGTGGTGAGGCTGAGTTCTTTTCCAGTTTTCGCATTAGTGTGAGCGTCAGTGTGAGCTTTAATGTGAGTTTTAGTGGACAGACATATCGGTGTCCCAAATGCGAGCAGAGGATAGGCTAGACGAAACTAGCAACTGGTCCCCTTGGAAGACCAGGATCACTTTCATCTTGGAGGACCATGAACTATGGGATATAGTTCAAACTCCCGTGGTGATTCCTCCTGCACCTGCTCCATCACCATTGTTTGATGCAGATTTCAGGAAGAATAACATCAAGGCGAAGAGGACTATTTGTGATGCGGTGAGGGACCACATCATTCCCCATCTGACTGGTAAAGACTATACATATGAGATATGGGCATCCTTGTGCAAGCTTTACCAGAGTCCAAACCAGAGCCAAAAGATGGTTCTGCAAGACAAACTCAAGAGCATTCAGATGCTCGATTTCAAGACAATCACATCATACTTAGGCATATTCACTCAAATCGGAGATGAGTTAGCAACGGTCGAAGAGATTGTGGATCCCAACTTTTTGGTATGGACAACTTTGAACAAATTTTCCAAACCTTGGGGTTCATTTGTACGAGGCATCATTTCCCGGGAGGTCATCCCTACTTAGGAGAGATTTTGGGACAATTTCGTACAGGAGGAGTTGATGTGCAGCTCTGGGTCTTCAGGACAACAGCATACGCCTGAGGGGGATGAGGATCTTGCTCTTTGGATAAAGGGCAAGAAGAAGATCGAAGAGGGTGCGAGACAGGGTCCCAAGGGAGGGACCTATCCACCAGAGAGTGGCAGTGGGCAAAAGAAGGACATAAGCAAAGTGAGATGCTTTGCTTGTGGTGAGATGGGGCACTATGTTGGACAATGTCCCAAGAGGAAGAAGAAGAGGCAGCAAGGTGGCATGGTAGCGACAACCGAGGAGGAGGAGTTCAATGCACAGTTTGCGAGGGATTGTGCATTTGTCAGTTATTTGTCTATTGATACACCATCCAACATCAAGTGGGGAGATTGAGTTGAGGAGGACCTATTGACTCAGAGTGTTGATTTAGAGGGAGCTCAGACTCAGTTTTCAAGGACACCATCTTCAATGGTGACTGGTACACCCGGGACAGCTTCAGTTTCAGAGTTGCCGAGACGGAGAGTTGGTGCAGGGGCTTCATAGCATCAGAGATTGATGAGGAGGAGAAACAAGGCACCACAGAGGCTTGAGCCTCACTTGGCCATGGAGACGGGCAGATCAGCATCAAGATCCACTTCAGGTGGAAGTCACTTGGTGAGAGGCCAAGTTGAGGATCTTGGTGAGAGGCCAAGATCCAGATACTCTTGGTGAGATGCCAAGAGGGGGAGACTCTTGATGAGATGCCAAGAGAGTGACTCTTGGTGAGATGCCAAGAGTAGTGACCGTTGGCGATATGCCAAGAGATAGAAATCCTTGGTGAGAGACTAAGGTTGAGGATCTTGGTGAGATGCCAAGACCTAGAGACTCTTGGTGAAATACCAAGAGATGTGACTCATATTGCATGCCATGAGTATAAAACCTTGGTGAGAGACCAAGAAGAGGATCTTGGTGAGATGCCAAGACCTAGAGACCTTTGGTGAGATGTTGAGGGAGAGATCTTTGGTGAGATGCCAAGATCTAGGTGATCTCGGGTAGGTGGAGATGGACTTACATCTAGAGATCAGGGCAGGTCGACAGATCAGTGTCAGGGCAGGTTGAGTAGATCAGTGTTAGGACAGGTCGAGCAAATCAGAGACAAAGGGTATATCCATACTCACCTAGGCCTTGCCAAGAGGCAAGGAAATCCACAACTGAAACGAGATTGATTGGTGAGAAACACTTTCCTCGGTAAGAGGGAGCGTTGAGTTTTGGTGTACCTCGAGAAGTGATTCCCTTGTGGTTTGGAGCCTCTAACCACAAGAGGGAGATGTTGGTACTCTTGTACTTTGTACTTTATGTCTAATTTCACTTTGACTTAAGAGATTTAAGTCAAAAGTGAAATCTGGTCATTTTAGCCTAATGTGACTATTAATTCACTTTGTGGGTAAATTGAGGGACATAAAGTGAACTAAGGGAACTTAACCCAAAGTGGGTTTTGAGTTGAGATTATTGTGGGATGATCTCAACCATTGATTAGGAATGGCTTGGGATGATCCTAGCCATTCACTTTTAGGTTTCCTTATGATTTTCTTAAGGAGGGCGCAAGAGGCCTAAGGAGGCTCACTCACTCTTATGTTCACTTGGAGAGCTTGATAAGGACCATGAGCATGAGGTTGGAGACATTGGAAGAGGGCAGCTCGAGTGCTTCTATTCATGGAGGAGCTATGGGAACTTCGGACCCTATTATTTAGTGGTGTTCATACTTGCTTGGAGGAGGGTGCACACCTAGCAGGGAGTAGCTAGACTTGAGGGATTGCAGATCTGTTTGTTTCAGTGGAGAGGTAACACACAAGAGCACATTTGTGTGCAAGGGATTCTTTTTCAGAGCATCCAGGGTCAATGGCGCTTCACTTCAATGGATTTGGCAACAAGAGGAAGAGGCGCACTAGTCTTGGGCGCATTTCTTCCTGGTTCCTTTGGCAAGTCTCGAGAGGAGCTTGCTTTGTATACAGATTCCATCATATTGTATTTCTTGTTGTATCTCATGCTTTAGACACCACTTATATATACTTCCATTCCAAACTGGTTTTCCCCAGGGGGGTTTTATCCAAGATCATGTTGACCAAAAATACTTGTGTTCATTTCATGCATGCTTAGAGTGTAGATCAGCTTACTTGTGTTGTTAAGATCTAGAGGAACTGTTACTTGTTTTGAGTTATATTGCATGTGCTAAATTTGGGTTATGAAAATACATGCAAGGGCACCTCAAAGAACACTTAACCTACAAAAACTATGGGCAGAAAGTTACTAAACTGCTTGTTGTCCTAAAACAGCAAAGGACAGTTTTGAAGATTGAAACTTAGAGTCAATTTCAAGGTCAAAGACAGACCTTAGTTGGCAGCCTCATAGGACCTCAGAATTTCTTCAACTTCTTCTTTTAGAGGTTAACACTTAAATATTAATTATTTTATTGAGCCAACATGTCTTCTAGGGTTTCTACAAATCTGTTTAGAGTTTCTCTTGCTTCCCGGAATATTCTAGTCTCGTCAAAGGTTACACGTAGAGGTTAATACCTCCCGCAGCTACCATAATATCAACAGTTTTACCTAATCATGAAACTCGCATTTCAAAGGGAGCAACAAAAATTCAATGCCTTTATAGTAACTGTCGTTTCTTCCCTGTATGATGACCTGATTATTCTTGAATTTTAACCATCAATAAAGCGTGCTGCATGGCATCTTGCAAAAAGAGTTATAGGGGCCACAAGTCATAGCATCCTTTTCATAGTTCCACTTATTGCAAATTACATCTATGAGTATAAAATGGACAACAGGAAGCTAATTAAAAGAATGCATCATTAAGAAAAGTGACACATATCAAGTATTGAATCAGGTTACATGGAAGACAGTTTCATCACACAAGGGATCATATAATGAACAGACAAAGCCTATCAAATACAAAATAGCCCACACAATTATTGCATGAATATACAAGGAAAGCATCAGGACATAAATTGGGTAAGGGAGCTTGCCAGGAAAGAGATACTCGATATATCAAGCGCCTTCAATGCAATTAGTTTGGAAAGCCGCTCAGGTGTAGAGACCAATATCTCTGGTACACGTAGCCCCAGCCTGTAAATCATCATAAGTTAGGCTCAGTTTACTTGAATGAACGACACCATAACATCCAGCATCCTATTTAGTTACTTTTGATAACTTTCTCCATGATCGCTAATTTCATGTCACTGTAGGACCTTCCTTACAAACCCAATCAAAGTAAAACCCTTTTCTGTCACCGTTCATGGAGGAGTATGTTCCACCCTAGATATGGATCCATAAAGTTAAAATAGAAAACCAATAAAGAAAAGCAGATTGCAGTACTACCAGGATCCACAAAATATGCATACAGGTCTTGGATAATTATTACTCGATCATAATTGGTAAAAACTAGACCAAAGGAATCAAGTATCCTCGACCATACACAATATACAATTTTATAGAAAAGTTTGAAATCCACAGTTGTTTGGAAAGTTCCTTATCTTGGATGTCTTTTCCGAAGCATTTCCTTTCTTATGTGGAACATATTCCTTAACTTTCCTAGAACAGAAATAAGTCTTTTACTCAATAGTGCATTATACTTTTTATATTCAATGACAAAGTGACTTCCACTTACATACTTTCCTGGTCTCCTCCACTCAAATGTAAGAAATGATGGGTAAGGTACACCCATCGCCAAGGCATCATCATATGAACTCCATTCAGTGCATATCCATTATTTATGTTCTGTTGCTTTGCAGAAATAAGACTCCAAAAAGAAGTAGAATGTGAACAAAGAGGATCCCTACTTCAAATTGAGCAATGGCGTTTCATTTTTTGAAGAAGTCATTCTAGTTGGGGACTTCAATGGAATGGTAGCAAACATCCTTAGACAGATTAACCATCCTTTATGGTTATAAGCAAAGTTACTGGAAGCATAATTGTGAGAGTAGCTGCCAATGCAAAAATGGGTGTAGGAGGAGCAAATTTCAAATTTGTTGAGTTTGAAGATTTGTCAAATTAGGGTTTTCAAAAAAAAATACAAAGACATACGACATATACCTGAATCGAAATAATTTATACATTGTAATGTGAATTCTAATGCTTAGAAGACTGCTAGCAGATATTCATGCAACACTAACAATAAGAATAGAAGGCCTTTCCAAATAGACTATGAGACCTATCAAATTGAGTGTATATGGGCAATTGCGATGAATATTGAGTAGGAGGTCTAAAAAGGGTACAAAGGACCTCTGATTAAGGGCAGAAAAATCTATATCTAACTCTAAGCTATGCCAGGTGAAGCTCAACATAGGATATCCTGAAAAATTTTGGGAACAGTGGCATCAAGTAATGATATCCAAATCTATAGCATGAACAATATGCATAAATATCTAAGTGAAATTTTTATAATGGGAAAATAAAAATATCATCGCATGTGATAAAATCAGCAAAATGCCACAACACATACCATTGCTCAAAAATACAAACTAAGAATTAAAATCAAGAGCATTGTGCAACATTCATGCCAATTTTATAAAACACTTTATAATGAGCAATAAAGTATAGAACAACTTAGAAAACACAAGAGTTCGCAAGCAATATCCTAAGAACAATTTTAGAAACCTAATAGAATCAAAAGGCATTCTGCAGTAACACAAGTATAGATCAAGTGTAGACTGCATGCACCCTCCTTACAAATATTTAATTTATTTATTTGTTATCTGGCAATTACAAAGAACTAGTTAGAGAGCACGTCGTCGAAGTGTGCAAATGTTTATCTCCTCTTATAATCTAGTTGCAAAGCCATAGAGGACAGCTACTCCATGAAATTTTATAAGTATTGAAACGTTGCACACAGTAAAAGGTTGCGCCACAAGCCAATATTGCAGGAACTGAAGACCATTGCAACCCAATGTTTTGGGGAGTGAATGTTGATGATTGCGGCTTCATGAGACAATCTCAAGGTCGTTCTCCTCTAGACTTAATTGAGACGATCTGTGAGAAAGCCCATGTGATGGGTGTGTCATACTCCTCTGGACTGAGTTGAGATGACGTGTGTGGTCTCTTGTCGTACTCCTCTAGACTGAGTTGAGATGACTTGAGATGGTCTCGTGTCGGACTCCTATGGACTTAGTTGAGTCAACTTGAGATGGCTCTCTAGATGGTACTCCTATGGACTTAGTTGAGTTGATCTGTTGAGAGTGACGTCCTTGTGGTTGAGCACAGGTGGACATGTCCCTCGTGGTTGAGCACTAGAGGATGTGAGAGATCCTTGCTATATTGTCTAAGAGTAAGATTTATTGTGTAACCCTAATTTTGTATTGTGAAGGGTACAAGTCGGCCCCACCATGTAAAGATAATTAATATTGTGTAAAGATTAATTATATTATTGAGTTATAGAAGTCGGCCCTATTATGCCAATAGACACATCCATTTGATGTGATAGATCTTGTATAAATAAGAGTTAGATCCCCATTGTGGATCACACACACTCACACTTGTTTCATTATCTCAACGCCTACTTGTAGGGCTGAAGTGCGCACTTCTCTTAGGCACAATCTTTCTTGGTCATAGAGCACCCTCTTGTGTGCACTAGGGTTTGTGGTGAAAGGGTGATCTTCTCTTGACTCTATAGCAAAGGATTGTTGGGTTTTTCCCTTGGTTGAGAAGGGTTTTCCCAGGATAACTTCTTGCGTTCTTGTGCGTGGTTATTCTTCTTGTGATCTTGGTTATTTCAGCTATTGTATATTGTATTGTTGCATTGTTTATGTTTCAAGTTCATGCTAAATTGAAATAAACTACATGTGCTTGAGCTACACATTAAAATTCTACAGTGAAGACTCCTGCAAGATTGAGAACTTATATTGCAATGTTATGCAAACGCCTAACTTGCAACATGCAAGCAATAATACAAAGGACACAATGTCCACAAGATATCACTATGACAAAACATGAGGGTTGAATCTCATGTTGAAGTAAACTTTTGGCAAATGAAACATCGAGGAGAGTGAAGTTGAATGGACATGAAATTTCCCCTTCCAACTCCCGTGACTTTTGGCATTTAAACCCAACAAAATACCTGTATGTGTGTGTGTGTGATTTTGATTTGTAAATATGGGAGCTAATGAGTTTCAAATAATCTCCACAAAAGTTAGGATATCCACACTCGTGGTTCCAAGTTATCATATCACTTATGCATGAACATTTTGGGATTTACATTGATGAATTAGAGTATTTTCTCATGGAGCATATTTAGGACGAGGATGGTTTTCTTCTACACCATGCCTTGATCTCCTTGTTTCTATTTGTCGATCACGTAAACCTCCTACCCTCCTCACCCATTGGGCTACAAAGACAAAGTAATGCCCTATCCAACTTTTGTGACCTCAATAGTTGATAATTGACATGAGTAAGACTAATGCTTTGATCTTCAATGTGTCGAAGCACACTGTCCCTGACTACCACTTCCATTTCTAAGTGGAAGAGATCGAGATCACCACAATTGCTTACTTGGGGGCTCAGTGGTCAAGGCCTCATCTCAATCTAAGGCACGCTTTCTAGACACAGACTAACAAGCGATATAGCCCCCTTGCCCTTATTGAAACATGGTGTTTTGAAAGTCACTTCCATGACATCTTGTCCATATCTCGTCCAAGATTCACCTCTTGGACACGATCATCAAACACACTATCCTTTATGGATCTAAGATCTTAGGCCCTAGTTTGCTTCAAGTCGATTAGGCTAGGATGGAGAGAGTCTAGACCCTTCTTCTACAATGCATCATCAATTGCAAACAAATAATTCCTTGGTGTATCATCCAAGTGGAGTTCGAGGCCCATTCTTGGCGCTTAAAGGCCATTTTTAGACTTATCTCTTTCCTCCACAGAGTTTGGACTCTAGGAGACTCGATTCCCGATAGGGATCAATAACCCTACTAAGCGCTTTGTTCGTATGAGGCCATTCCCCCCGCACGCTCCCCTGGGAGGGTTTATAGCTAAGTTTTGGAGGCTTCTCAATTACTTCAGTGAGTAGCCACTTTAGCCAGTCGAATCCCCCTTTTTTGGTACTCTTGAGACGCTACAAATCACCTCCTTCCATCTAAATAGTTTTTGAACTAGTGATTAGAGAGGATATCTTCAAGTAGTTTGTCCAAGCTACTTGGATTGCGCAACCCCCGAGGGTCTTAGCCCCAAGATGGCCTCTTATTCCAATGACTTTCTATCGTTGAGAGGTCGCCTTATTATCAAACCTCCATCTCTACACACAAACACTGGATGGGCCTCAAGATCTCCCTTTGTCTATTCCGAGTAGGATCTCATCATCTTTGGGTTGACACTGATCCTCCCCACCACCAAATGGCCCAATCGACCTCCTCAAGACTTCTAAGGAGCTTTCACTCTATTACACCTCATATTGTATGAGGTTCCACTTTGTGATTTTCATCACATTGATGAAGATTTGTTGCTAGTATCTTGGAGCTTTGGACTGACTTGGGGGGATTCATCGTCATGGAGCTCCTTTTGTCTCCATGGCATGTGATCATTTGATGGAGGTCTTTGGTTGGGGGATTCTCACTTCTCCTTGGTTGGATGATTGTGCTTGTTGGTTTGGGGGTCTTCTCACATGTGCTTGCCTTGTTGATCACCCCTTGGTTGCATATTTGAAGGTTATGTAGCATGTTATCTCATTATGGTGTGGTTTGGTATGCTTGTTTATCCTACATGTACTACATCTTGTTCTTAGATGATGGGTCTAACCCCCCAAGGGGTTAGATGATGATGGTGTTAGGGGGTAGATGTTTCATGATGTTGTTTGTGTTTCCTAGTGACTTAGCATGTTGATGTGTGATGTTGGTGTCACTAGGAGGGTGTGTTATACATGATCCTTATGTGTTGGATGTGTGATTGGGGGATACTTGATGATCGGATGGGTTAGCACTTTGCTATGTCCCATTCTCTTATGTTGTTGCTATGGTGGGATGATGCATGTCTCCTTTGTGAGATTTTCGTAAGTGATGTAACATTTGCTAGACATCACCCAGGGGGGAATGTGTTTGATGATGTTAGTACCCTCATTGATGTGTTATTTCCTAAGTTTGAGTTAGAAGGGGGGGTACTACATATGATTTGATGGTGACCTAACCTTTTCCTAAGGTTGGATGATGATTTTTGATGTAATAGTCCCTTATGTTTTGTTGTTATCAATGTGGGGTTTTGTTGTGCCCGAGGTGTAGGACAGTCAGTGACGGAGTGTGTTGTTAAGGTGCTCTATGATGTTAAAGTCACCGGTTCGAAACCTGCGGGGACAAAAAATCCAGCCATGTTAAGGGTTGGTGTGGCTCAGGCCGGGTGCGATCCCCGAGTGATTTTGACGGCTTAGATGCCCCTGAGTCACAGTTTCTTAGCCACAGGTTAGTCCCACATGTCACGGACAAACTAACAAACAAAAAAAAATGTGGGGTTTTGCTAGGGAGAACATCTTTTATTTACACGATACAACACTTTATTAGAGTGCACCTCTCATTGGCACACATGATTCAACCTTTGTGCACACATGTTGAGGTTGATTAACCATTCAATGGTTAAATTAATCTACTTTATCCAAATTAAGGTTAATTGCTTGGATACCCTACCTCATTGGCTTGCTTTTCACACTTGGAGTTGGTTAAGGCTTTCTTGTGGAGTGCCCTCTCCTTTATGGGCACAATTTTCAAGGCATGCATTATTTTATTGTTTCTTCGAAAGGTTGGCACACTTATCTACGACGCATTCTCTTGGGTTGGTTGGACATCTTTATGGCATGGCGTATGGAGAAGTATTTTATCATTTTAGGTGAGATCTAACTTCACATGGAGAGATTTTATTACTTTTTGGGTGGTTGAGGTAGTTACATGGCACAATTTTCTAGGGCGCACCTCTCCTAGGTGCTCTCTCATCTTTATTGTATGGATATTTCAGCTACACTTGGCATCTTTTGACCTTCTTGGAGAGCGCCCTCACCTCTTTGACTTGGCACATATTATTTTATTTGAGGTGGTTATGGAGGCATTAATTGGGAGGCATGTAGCATACATGGAGGACCACATGTGTGCCTTTTGCATGCTCTTGCTTGGTCTTGCTTGGAGATTCTTCTTGGAGGGCACACATGTGGAAGTTTCTTCTTGCTATTTTGGGTGATTGTCTTGGAGGGCACACTTATAAAGAGATGTCCTACTTTCTATTTTGGGATTTAATCACATCATTTATTGTGGAGTGCTCCATCTATTTGGCATCTTGCACATTCATCCATGGAGTTGGATGCCTTAGGATTCACACATGTGGATTGGTTGCATGCATCTTGTGGACTTCTTGCTATTTTTGGAGGAGGTTAATACAAAGCATTCGCCTAGGAGGATTATTATATGTTTTATTATCTCATGCATATTGGAGGGCACACTTAGTGAATCCTCCTAGATTGAGAATTATTTTATTATATTTTGCGTGCATGCATCTTGGAGGGCTCATTCCATGTGAACACTTGGCATTTGACTTGGTATAGTGCTTAGTGGTACACCCCCTCTCATGAGCATTATCTTGTTCTTTCACTACTATTTTTGGATGAGGGTGAGTTGTCTTGGAAAGGCTAGTATCCACATGTCTTGATTTGGTCAACCATGGATTGAAGAGAGGTCTAACTACTCCAATATTTTACTATTTGTTTGACTTGTCATGGAGTTAGTTAGAAGGATAATAATACTTTATTGTATAAGAGAAGACAATCACTCTATAAAGAGCTCACTCTCCATTGTAATGGTTGTTGGG